>VYZX01029014.1:14743-83919 GCA_013401335.1 Brachypteracias leptosomus | reverse complement strand
TATACTGTGGTGGCCAAAACTGGCCACATTACTTAATATGCAGCCTCACAAGTGCTGAGTACAAGGGCACAATCATTTACATTTCAAGTTCATTAGGATATTATCCCAATGACACTCAGACATTGGCTTTGGACAACCAGAGGAAGGTGGCTCTCCCCACACAGGGTTTCACTGAAAAAAGTCTTCTCTATCCTTCATTTTTAGCAACCTTACTGTGAACTTCCAGTATCTTTTGCAGTTGAGGCTGGCACAATCCAGCAGCACTAACTTCCCTCCCTGTTTTGATATTACTGCTACACCAAACTCACGTTTCTCTATAATTGAGCTGAGCAGTTTTGTTTCTTTCAAAGCAGTTGGAGCTCCCAGGTGTGAGCTCTCTGTTTCTAAATAGCATCTATGTAAAGTTCAGTACCTCCTGAACAATCAAATATGTTGCTGTGTTTTCCTAGAAGATGCCTGAGGGAATGAATGTAACTGAAATGTCAATCTGAGGAAGAAGTGTCTCCCAAAGGGTGAACGGAGCATGTAGAAATATGGACCTTCTTTCTCTAGGGGCACATCCCAGACATCTGATGATGCACATAAAGCTGTTTGCTGCTCTGTCATCTCCCCAGACATCTTTCTTTTGAAGCCAGTAAAAAACCCCTTTCTTTTATTAGAGATTTCTTTATTATTTTCAAGTATACATAAATAGAGCATCCCAGCTTTGTAACAGCTCCCTGAGATGATGGCATTTTCATAGTCCCTCTGCCTGTTTCTCTGTCTGCTTGTGGTGATCTGGATTTCTTGGCCATGGACACATATTAGGCAGACAGATGGAGGTTCTCTGAGAGAAAAAGGTTCCATAAACTCAATGGCTTTCCATGGCTGGAGAGAAGAGAAGAAAAAAATTATTCATGCCTTTACTGAGTGGAAAGTGAGGGCCACCTCTTCTGCTTGGTGGCAGCTGGCTGCCAGCTAGTCCTGTGTAGCTTCACATTAGCCACATCCCATGCTGGCTTTTGACCAAGCAAAAAAGGTGATGGAGGGCGGGGATTCAGCTGGGAAGTTGCCTTAGAGGCCACACAGGGAGTGAAGGACCCCAACACATAGGAAAGAAATCAGCGAGTGAGGAGGAGCTGGGTGTGCTCTTAGGGATGTCCCAGGGAGCAGCAACAAGGAGATAGGTTATTGCAGTGGGGTGGTGCAGGGGGCATGGACCATGAATCCCCAGTGGGTTTGCTGCTCATGGGAGACTTATTTCAGTGGTGGTGTACCTCTGCTTCCATTGCTTCATTAGCTCTGTACCTGGGTTCAAAGCCCCAAAGCCAGAAGTCCCAGCTACTTTTAGGCAAGCTGTTTCTGTGGCCCTGGTGCTTCTCAATCCCCTCTTCCCTGCTGTGGGCACCTGACTGGCATCTGAAAACTCCTGTAAAAATGATGGTAGGGGGTTTTTTGCATTCAGGTTTATAATGTTTGTCTGCTTTTCACACTCCTGTATCTCACTCCAGCGTTTTCCAGTGTGCATAGATTGCCCCTCTGCCCATCAGCTGAAACCTGTAAGATTGTCAAGCAATTAAAAAACAGTTATTGCTATAAATAAAGCTGTTTTTTGGCCACTGCCTTCGTTAGCTGTGCTGTCCCTTGCAGCTAACAGGGACAGAGCATAGGGTCTAAGAGTTTAAAATATAGGAGGGCTATTAACTGCTCCTTTGCTCCACTTAGATGATTATTTCATTTTATTTTATTAGCAAGTACTCCAAATGGCTTGCTCAGGGCCATCAGTTTGGCCAAGGCTTGTCCTACTGCCTGTCAGCCCCCTGAAAGACAAACCTTTGCCCAACATAACAACCAGCCTCAGCTTGCTCGCTGCAGCATCTCTGAAAGGTCCCAATCTTGGTAATAACCTAAATGCTTTCAAGTCAACATTTCACAGAACAGTTTTACCCCCAGCTGGAATACCTGGTAAGAGCAGCAGGGCTGGTGCAAGCGCTGTGCTGAAAGGGGAAGCAAGTGGGGTGGCTCTTTGATGAGCAAAGTGTTGCTAATATTTCTTGTAAGTGCTTGTCATGGTTCCTAGGAAGTAAAGGATGAAGATGTGTCCTGTGGATTAGGAAACATGAGGAGGAGGAAAGGGGACTTTGCAGCTAGCTGAAGTGACAGAGGCACAGGGAAGGTCCTGGTTGTGTGCTCGGGAACAGCACTGCTCTGGTCATGGCCAGGGACTGTTTATTTCAGTTACAGTTTGAAGCTGGTTGAAGGAAGCTGTGGGCAAAACTCCTTTGTTTAGATGCTGGCTCGAGGTCTGCCTGGACTGGAGCTGAGAGAAGAGCTGGCCAGGGAAGCAGGGAACCCTTTACCCCTCTGATGGACCACCACTCAGGTGGTGACAGGCATCACCTGTGCTCTTCAGTGCTATAAAGCAGGGGGAAGGGGAGCTCTGTGGTCCTAAGGCTGCTGTTACCTCCCATGGGTGTTCATCTGAGCTGTGCTTGCTAGAATTCAAGAGGATAGCTCATGTTGTGCTTTAAGGGCCTCCTATTATAGAATCTTGAAGAACAGTGTTTCCTGCTCACCCTCCTTGCCCCCACATCCCTGTCTATAATCACTCTCAGTGCAGTGGGAATAACTCAGGTCGACACCTCTCAGGACTTACACATGAATGTTAAGCCCATGGTTTAGGACTTCCTTACCCACCAACCCCTCCCTCCATCTGCACACAGTTTGCTGGTGGGAGTCACTGCTCATCCCCCCGGCCAGGCAGGCAAGGATGGTTGGATGGGGGATATAGTACAGGTTTCAGATTATAATTGATCTTCAAAGTGCACATTTAACACTGCTAACCCACTTCAAAGAGAAGTCGTACCTTCCAACCACCCTCCTCTGCAGCATCTGACAGCTTCCTTGCACTGCTATTCTCCCTGCAGATTCGTTCCACAGCCTTACAGACGTGTTGAGCATCTTAACCCTCCTGGATTTCCAGGGTCTCCCCATCTTCAGCTATCAGCTGCCTGAAGCAGAGCCTGACCAGTTGGCTTGGCTCCCCTACCCTGCCTTGATGGGTCTGTTCAGCTTGTCCCTGATGACTTGTATACAGTGGTTCTTCCCAATATTATGAGCTGGCCAGTATGGGAGAGCCAAACCTGACAGCTGTGGGCACTGTGGTCGTGATGGAACAAACAAAGACTTTTCTGTCCTGGAGGCTGCCAGGCTGTCAATCTTCAGGCAGGGAAAGGATTGCTCACTGTTTCCTTCCCCTCCTGCTTCTTAAATGAATACAATACTCCATTCTAAACGTGCAAAATTTGCCTTCCCCACCCCCCCTCCCATTCAGCATCTGGGAACTTAAAACAGCCTCCCCTAGTAAATAAAAAGAACCAGCTTGGTTAGTTTTAGGGCAGCAAAAGCGGGTTAATCGCTATGACTGCTTCTTATGCTGTCATGGTTCAGATCAATGGGGTTAGCCCAGCAAGCAGCCGAGGGGCAGGCACCAGTGGCTCCTTCTGCAGCAGAGGAGAGAGGATGCTCAGCAGGTCCCCCCTCCGAGGCACCAGCCTCTGCCTGGAAAGTTCATGGCAGACTTCCCACTGACTTCAGTGGAGCTGAGATTGTGCTGTAAATAAATATCTCTGCTTCCAAAGGCTACACGAGACAGATCAAATGGGAGTGAGCTTTTCTTGTATCTAGTAAGATCTTTTTCCTCTATTTCCTCTATGGATTTCTACGGCATTAAAGTGTCATTAAAAAGAAAGTGATTTAAAAACTGCATTTACCTAGAGCCTCTGACTATGCAGCCATAGTGCCACATAAAAAGCGTGTGTATTGTGAGCTCCTCTTGGAAATAAAGCCATCTGTGCTTGAGTTGTGACATGTACAGCACCTGGGTGCAGCAGCACCGATGCTGGCCTAGGTCAGAAGCATCAGCAGCTGGGCCCAGCACCAGCTGGCTGTTTGCACCCAAGAGCCACAGATAATTCAGGATAATTTTGTTAGTCTGGATGCAGGACTTAGACTATGATCAAGTGTAGCCTGGATTTGTTCAGAGAGCAGTTGCAGCAGTAAAAAGGTAAAATGGCCCTGGGGAATGTAAAGAAGTCAGGGAGGGAAATAAGTATCATCTCCCAGGCAGGTGGGAAAAATGCACAAAGTCTGGAGTTTGGTCAAAACTCTGGGAATCTTTGAAATAGAGAACATTATGAGCTTTTCTGATGCCCTATTTACTGTTGGTATTGGGTAAAGCTGTCACACAGTTTGGTAAGTTGGTAAACAGTTGGTAACTAAATATTTGGCTTCTGTTGTGTTGTTACGTATCCACTGCTCTGGCAAACTCTCACCTAAAAACAACTGAGATGCACGAAATTATTAAGTCGTGATTCTCATCTCTTGTCAGTTCAATTGGGCACTTTCAGCTGACTGTAGCAAACAAGCAGTTTCACACACATGAGAAAGAGGAGCCATTTGGTGTGGTTTTCACTTCAGCAGAAACATTCACACAAGCTGCAACCCACAGCTCTGCTCCCAAGCCCTGCACAGCTCTTCCCTCATCCCCTCCTTTCACAGCACCAGAGCAGGGAGATGCTGCATCAATCCGCTGTCAGAGCAGCTCCCCAGGCTGCTGGGTACTGGCAGATGGTTGCTCTGAAATATTTCCAAAAGAGGGAAAAACCAAGAGCTTCCCAACCCACTGCAAGTCCCTCGTTACTGCTGCATGGGTAAGGCAACGTGCTTGAAGGAGCCAGGGGAAGCAAATGAAGCAAAGAGCAGGGACAGGTTAAAATAGACACTGAGATCTCAAATCAGAGTCCTTGATGCAATTTTTTTTGTAATCTAAGTTTCCTTTCACTTCCCCAATTGCTCAGCTGTTGTCCAATTTATGAGGGGAGCAGACCCAAGCAAATACAAAGCAGAAAAGCCTTGGGAGTTTTTCTAGGAATTGATGGTTCTCTTTCAGCCATGGCATTTGGATCTCTTGCTTCTTCATTTACTGTTTGGGTGAAATGAGGCAGCACATCCTAGCAGCTGGCACAGGAGAGGAGGAGGCCTCATCTCCATGCTTGGACTTCTCACTGTTTAGTTGTATGAGCACTGGTGACACTGCTTGATGCCTCAGGTGTGGCAGGGACTCTCACCTAGATGACCTTGGGCCAGCATCACACTGCCAACAGCTTTCACGTAAGGCAGATGGAAGCAACAAAGCTGCAGGCTCCATGGGACCAGTTACAAACCTGGTGCCTCCCCACCTTCCCCAGTCTTGCACGCAAAATGGAAGTCAGGGAGATGAGGCAGGCCGTGGTAATTATGATGTCCCCCTGAAGTGGCATGATCACCTCCTTGCTAGAACTTGGGCAATAAATACAGCCAGAGCCAGTAGCACCAACCTGCTCCCTGTGCAGGTAACATCTGCACTCTGTGCTATGTGTGTATTCCCTCTGACAGGCTACATATACTGGTCTGAAAAGGCCTCCACAGGGGTTTCCCAGCAAACGCTTGGTGCACCAACCCTCTCCCTCCCACCTCCTTCATACTATAGGTAAATCATCCCGTATTCATGGAATGGAGGGAGGGGAAGAGTGTGAGGTTCCACCATTCCTACTCAAACCAGCTCTTCCTCCATGTGCTCATCCTCTTTTGCTCCCCAGCTCTCTTTTGCACCATTGGTTCAATACCCCAACAACTGAGCTTGCCCATTTTCTTGTAACATCCTCCATGCACAGCAACACCCTACGTTGTGGGTTCCTCTAGGAATCCCCTTCGGTGGAGCACATCTTTGTAGAGAATACAGAGCGGTCCAGCTGAGGACTCATGTGTGCAACACCCGCATCCAGCTCTTGCTGGAATCAATACTGTCTTTAATTATGGCACCAGATTGCAAGCTCTTCAGGGAAAGAGGTTCTGGCCCCAGTTCTTCACTGTCTCCTACTTCTGGGCAAGCAAATAAGTGCAGCTCAGCACATTGCATGAGGCTCGTTCCATGCTGATGATGCAGTTACAGCAGTTGCTGCTCTGCTCACGGCTGCACAATCTGTGCACAAAGCCCTGTATGAGGGACAAAGTGTGTGCATCGGGGTGGAGGGTCAGGACTGGGGCTTTGAAATCCTCCAGTGTAGCTGCAATCCCATCTGCTGGTGACCTTCATGGGATGGTCCCGATCTGGGTTATCAGGGCAGGTTGGGGCCACATGGGAACATGATGCCAGCCCTTGCACACAAAAGCTGCTGAGCACTTGGCTGCTGACCCAGCTGCAGCTTAGTGGGAGTCCAGGGAGCATTTGTCAGAGCCTCTGGACTCTGCTGTAGAGTTACAGTATTGCTGCTCTTCATTAGGGTTGGTATCACTGCTTCGTGGTCACCATCCTTACTGTGTCCACACTGCTCCTGCTTTCATCGTCTCCTCCATGCTCTTGCTTCTCAGTGTAGTTATTAATTTCTCTCCATTTCCAGAGCATACTTATACTGAATATATTCCAAAGCTCACAGTAAATCCTTCCATGTTCTCAAGGATGTTCAAGTGCTGATCTTCCCAGCACTTTCCCTGGTCTCAGGTTAACCCTTGCACTGCCCAGGTCTCTAGACACTGATGAAGGAGATACTTTAAAGACTCCCATGTCCCTACTGAGTGCTTTGCCTTCCAGTATCTCTCAACCAATTTTAAGTGGATATGAAGCCATTATAGCCCAGAGAAAAGGATCTTAGGAGGTTTGGTGGTTTTTTGGTTTGGTTTGGTTTTTTGAAGGAGCAAATATCAAAACATCCAGCCTTGTCTAGCTCTGGGAGATACAGAGATGTCACAACTCTTTGGGAAGAGTATTGTGCAACAGACAAAAGCTATTTTACTTTCTCATTTTTTAATGATATTACATAGCATTCTCTCTCTCTCTCTCCTTGGTGTACATTCTGGCTAATTTGTATCTCACTGTAAAACAAAAGCATTTGCACTAATGTCAGCAAAGACTGACTTAGTGGAGAGTAGGATTTTGGCCAGGTGACTGGGGCGTGAAAAATAGTATGGATATGAGGCTACAAAATTTCTTTCCAATATTTTCACAATAATCTCTCTGCAAAGGTGATCAGGCAGCAAGGGAACCTGTTTAATAATTAACCAAACCCAAGATCCCTCCCCTGTGTAAAAGCTACGTTGATACCTAAACTAAACAACCAAAAGTCACTCTTAGATTTGCTGCTTTGTTACACTGGTATTTGTGCTGATAAAAATATATTCTATTTCAACATGTTTTTATCATGCTCCTTATCAGCAGAGGTTCGATGGTATCTTCTGACAATTAACAATATAAACCACCAGACTCCTCAGCACTTAACCAGGCTTCCTTTTAGAAACAGTCTTACACAACAGCACCGTCTGTCATCCACGTCCTTCTCCTCCCAGTCCCACCACTGTCAGCTGCATCACCCAAATTAAACCAACTGATGGGGGAGGGAAATGTACCAAGTGTCCACAAGTTTCATGAAATGAGTGGAGAAAATAAATGCTGTTAAGGACCTCAAGTTGCAGCACAGGGTAGAGGGAAGAGTAGGCTGGAAAGGACCCTTCCTAAACCTGAGAGAGCCCATGCTGAAGCTCTGCCTCTACATGAACTCTACAGGAAGGTGGGGGAAGATCTATTCAAAAGGGTTTGCAATGATAGGACAAGGAGTAATGGTTTTAAGCTAGGAAAGGAGAGATTTAGATTGGATATTAGAAAAAAGTTCTTTAACATGAGGGTGATAGATCAGTGGAATGAGCTGCCCAGAGAGGTGGTGGAGGCCCCATCCCTGGAGTCATTCAAAGTCAGGCTTGATGGGGCTCTGAGCAACCTGCCCTAGGTAGAGATGTCCCTACTTGTGTAGGGAGGTTGGACAAGATGACCTCTTGTCAAGAGAGGTCCCTTCCAGCCTGAAACATTCTATGATTCTATGAACCCATGGAAACAGCATGTCTGTGGTTTCATTGCTTGAGCTTTGACATCTCTGTGCAAAACTTTCTTCCCATCCTGCTTAACTTATTAGTTGATAAGGCACCCTCCTAATGTGGACTATAATCTCTATATTTCTACAGGTCATTGGTGGGAACATGGGCCAATGAGTCCATTCCTCTAGGAGTCTATTCCCCCACTTTCCTCCCCTTTCAGAGCAGCAGTAGCAATTCCTTCCTCCCTCTCCTACCCTGCAGCTGCGAGGAGCATAAACACAGCAAATATTGTGAGCAACCCCCATCTACCACCTCTTGTCTTCAATCCTAAATATATGTCTGTGCATACAGCAGAAATGTCAAAATACTCTTTCACTATAAGATCCCTTGTATGAGGTAAAGTATCTAATGGTGCCTGAAGTAGCAAGCCCATCCTTGCACAGACCACGCTGTCCAAGCAGGTACACGCAGATGCTATGAGCCTTTTGGGACCTATCCCTTACAGAGCAAGTGCATTTTATGTGATGCTTACACTTGTCAGCACTTCACACTTCCTTCCCCCTCCCCGCATTAGCTGGGGTTAGTAATTCACCATGGCTTTGACATCTGGCAGCACAATCAAAGCAGAATCTCACTTACAGAGGCTGCAAGGCAAGCAAATCTGTGTTTCCTTACAGCTCTGTCACCTCATCCTATTTCACAGCAGAAAGTTCATAGCTGCCCCTGTGACAAGGCTCTTTTGCTACTGAGGGGATGGTTCTATATTGGGATTGCTCCAGCAGCACAGCCAGCATAAGAGGTTTGTCTGAGTTCAGGCTCCCTCCTACAGGTGCTTCACCCCTTTTAGGTGTGATAACTTAATTTTTTTCTGTGGTTAAGCCCATAAACTTCTTTGAAGTGGACCTGCTGCTGAGGAAACTGTAACGTAGCATGTCACATGTATTTGACTATGACTGCCAAACATGTAAGAGTACCTCTTACCCTGTGCTGTAAAATACTAATGAACACTGTGAAGTCTGGACTTTAAAAATAATTACCAAAAAAAAAGAAAAAAAAGATGTCTTGTTTTGCATTTTTTAGATGGAAGAGGGGCTAATCCAGCTTCTAGTAAATTAGGCTTTATTCCTGTGTTTCCTACTCTATAATAAAGTATCTTTATTTCCAGACCAGAATACACACACAGGAACTTACTCTGCCAAGCACAGATTTATCAAGCTGAGAGGGACAGGAGAGGATCTAATGAGGAATAAGCTCAACCCTTCCCACCGTGCCCATTCATAGCTGGGTTATTAAGTGGCACTGAGTCATGAGATGCAGTTGTCACCAGCACAACCACATCTGACCCTGCCCCAGGAGCTATCCTGGTCCATGCCCCCACACAGGCAAACCCTTCATAGCAATATGAGAAAGTCATTGGGGAATGAAGCAACATATAACCCAGTAAAATATCTGACAGGTGATTTGCTGGGATCTGCCATCACTTTTGTTGAAAATGAAATAGTTATTTCGGCAATAGCTGCTCTATCAGACTGTATGAAAAAAAAAAAACAACCCACCTTGAAATTATATTTAGAAAAACAAAGCTAGACAAATTTTAAATTTTCCTCACTACCAGTCTTTCTTGGGATCTGGCTGATTTCAATTTCTTCCTTTTCCCCACCCATGCCATGTCTTATTTCAGATCATTTGATGTTGAGCAGTGTCATACTCCCACTAAGGGGTAGGACCAGGTTCTTGCATTTGCTGCATAGCTCTCAGTGCTGGCTCTGTGTTTTTCTTGCTTTTCATATGATTTGCTGCTCGTGCTTTGGATTTCTTTTTCCCTCTTTGTTCCTGAATGCTGCAAGTACAAACCAGTTATCTGTAATCCTACAGTCACTCCTTCACTTACAGTGCAGGCACCAACACATCTCTGAGCTCTGTCTGCAGCATCCAAGCAAAAATCAATTCCAGATGTATTGTATCAATTTCAACACTTCATAGGAACTGGCAGAGTCTAAATCTCTTAGCTCTGTATGTCTTGAATCAGCTTTGCCTTTCTCTTGCATAGATACAAAGGCAGAATACTCCTCATAACTTTGAGGGAGTTTAATTCAAGTGTGCATCTGTCTAAAGAAATTAAATAAATCTGTTGCTCCCAATTAATAGCCTTTTTCTGAGGAAGGGGGAAGATGTGACTGCTTGCTTTTGGAGGAAAAACTTTGATACTTCTAATGAGCACCAGCTAACTTTGCCCTAGTCTCACGTTATCCAAGGGAATCACAATGGAGCGAAGGCTTAATCTGTTCCCATTCACGTCAGTAAAAAAATTCCCATTGGTTTAAATTAGAGCATGAGTGATCCTAAGATATGAGTCAGAATTGCTCAACCCAGCATTCACTGGGTCAGGCTTGAAGGGTCTCTCTTAAGCCACAGCCCAACACACACTCACCCAAGTTCCTTGCGTGCAAAAATATCGGTTTACCAAACGAGGCCCCAAACCCTGACTCATTCCTTCCTTAACCAAGCTCCCACTGCAGCACTGTAAATATTACCTAGGGACTTAGAGATTTATTCTTTCACCCCTACAGCATCATCACTTCTTTTTCCTTCCTTTCCCTAAGTCTTCTACTCTGCAATCCCCCACATTTTGCCCTATGCCTTTATAGGAACAGCAAAAGCAATAAACTTTCATTTCCCTCTACAAACATTATGAAACTCTTAATTATTAAAATGTCTGTGCTGTTTCACTGGAGGGAAAAAGTCAAGCTCTGCATGTTCTAATTGTTTGTTTTCTTCTCAGTTTCCTTGGCATAGGGTTTGTTCTTTCTTTTTTTTTTAAAGCTTAAACAAACATTTCTCCAGACTCAGCATTCAAAAAGTTCCTGGTGAATTAAACTGGTTGAGGCTCACCAACCTGGATCTTTCAGTGGAGATATGGTGAGGGGAAGTGATCTCATTTTTACGGTAACATGTCTGTAGGAATTTCTGGAAGAATGTCATTTGCCTTTTAAATCACAAGAGTTACAGTCAAAAACCTTCTTGAAAGCTGAGCTACAAGCAATGGGTTGCAGGAAGCGTTTTCTAATAAAGACTCAGCTAATGCTGTAATAACCTGTGGTTCATGAGATCTTTGTGGCTGCCAGGCCCCAGCATGGGGCTCTCTGTGCAGGGAGGTTGTGCAGGCAGGGCTGCCTTGCCTTGAGCACACCTCGCAGCAGTGATGCAGGACATCAGCTCCTGTCTGGGGAACCATAAATCATTTAGGTTGGAAAAGACCCCTAAGATCATCAAGCCCAACCTTCATCCCAACATCTCCCTCATCACTAGACCATGTCCTGAAGTGCCATCTACTCGTTTGTTGAACACCTCCAGGGATGGTGACTCCACCACCTCCCTGGGCAGCCTGTTCCAGTGCCTGACCACTCTTTCAGTAAACAATTTCTTCTTAATATCCAATCTAAACCTCCCCTGGTGCAACTTGAGGCCATTACCTCTTGTCCTGAGGCCATTACCTCTTGTCCTAACCCCATACTTCCTGAGCTAGGAGGATGTTATGGGAGACATCAAAAGGCTTGCTGAAGTCAAGGTAGACAACATCCACTGCTCTCCCTTCATCTACCCAGCTAGTCACACCATCATAGAAGGTTGTCAGATTAGTTAAGCATGATTTCCCCTTGGTGAATCTATGCTGACTATTCCTGATTTCCATTTTCTTCCTTATGCTGATTGCAATGATTTGGAATTTAAAACAGATAACCAGTTTGGCCTTGTAAAATGATGATTTCTAAAATCTCTTCCTTACATAAGGGTGAGAAGAAGCCTCCTGCCAATGAGCTCAGGCTCTTACCTCCTGCCTCAAAACCCTCCTGCCTCTGCTGGGAGCTGCAGGCAGGAGAGAGCTCTCAGTTCCCTCTCTTGATGAAAGATGACAACACTAAGGTTGAGTTTCTCTCTTCCCAGATTTCCAGTGCCCCTCAGGCTGTGCCCCACCAGGTGGGCAGCCCAAACACAGAGATTCTGATGTATCTGAAAGCACCAAGCAAAGGATCTGAGCATGCTTCATGGCTCTGGTCCAAGTGTCAGCCAACCTGGGCAAGGTTCCAGACACACACAAGTTCAGGACAAATGGCCCAAGTCTTTTTTCAGCCTGGAGAAAGTTGGCTTTGTGAAGTGTGTCCAGTGAAACCTGAACATATGGTGGCTTTAGCTGTAGAGAACTTCATGTGCATAATCTGCCTTCCCTCACTTCTGTCGGTGACAGCTGGGAGGTCACTATAATTATCCTGAATTTGGATGCTGAGCAGCAGTGAGCACTTGTCCATGTGGAGGAAGAGAGAAAATTTGTTTGCAAATGGCTTGTAGCTTAATGTCTTCAAAGTGTGCCTGCCCCTTCTTGCTTATAAGGACCACGCTCTGTGAGATCAGACAGAGGATTAAGGAAGTGGATACTCATCTCCTCATCTCCTGGAGGTTTTGTTAAAGCTGAGTCAGTAAACCCGATTAGTCGGCGGGATGTCCAGGCAGGATTAATTTGGGATTGGAGATAGGTTGGTAAAGAAATACTGGGTGTGTCTCTCCTCTTCAGTCAGGGCTGCGAGTTGGATTTTGTGCATGTGGGACATGGTGTGACCAAGTGGCTAGTCCATGAGGGAGGTTCTCAGCAGTAATTGGGAGATGGGCTACTCCCTAAGCTACAAGGAAAAACAAAAAGGAGGCCCCTTTGTTCCCTCTTTCTTTGGTATTTTATCAGAACTGCAGATCCCTTCTCGACTAAAGAATTGTTTATCTGTACTTTAACTTGGACTTTTAGTAAGATGGGGGAATTTTAAATTAAAGTCATGCTTAAAGGGGTCACAAAGTTTTCCAAATTTCTGAATGAGAGCTAAGTTCAATTGAGTTATTTATCAAGTAACACCCAAAAGACACTAAAGGAAGCCCAGAAGGATCCAGATTTAAGACCAAGACAACAGTGGAGTCGTCCTAGTCCTACCTACCAGAGGCAGAGCACATCATCCCCAGGCTGTAGCAATGCAAATTTTTCAGGACCACGAAGCTTGGTGGATGGTGGCAATTGGGGTGGGAAGTGCACAGTATGCCTCTCAAAACACTTTTGTGTCAGTCATTCCCTTGGAGGTTTGCAATGCTGGAGGAGCTAAGACAACTGGCACTACAAGTCAGCAGGAACCTCAGTGTTCAGTGAGTAACTTCCAGGGTAACAGTTTGCAGAAGGACTTACTGTACCCAGGACTTTCTCCAAGTAATGATTAGGCTTTCCAGGAACGTTCAGTTACACAGAGTACATACAAAAGCAGCATGCTGTGGAGGTCTCTGTGAGAGGACATGGCACTCTCTGCTTCAGAATTGGTCCTTAAAAAGTCCAGCACCTTCAAAAAACAGAACTGGGGCTTCCTACCTGGGTTTTACTCTGCTCCTACTCATAGTTAATAAAGGTCCTTTAAAGTGCATAATGTTACCTGCTCTCAGCTGGGCAGGCTTACTGTGCAAGCAAGGTACTGTAACATGGAGCAGCAGGATGGCATAGGGAGGAGGAGTTCTTAATTTTTTGACTTGTTCATGACCCATACAGCTCATTTCAATCATTTGTATAATTGTGTTTACATAGAATGTGTTGATGTTTTGCTCTCTTAAACCCAGAGGGCATTTTTAGGATCTGCTAATACTCTCTTTCAGTACTCACCAATGCTTGAATGAACTCTCTGATCATAGAACCATAGAATCACAGAATGGTTTGGGTTGTGAGGGACCTTAAGGATCATCCAGTTCCAATCCCCTTGCCATAGGCAGGGACACCTTCCACTAAACCAGTTTGCTCAAAGCCTCATTCAACCTGGCCTTGAATGTTTCCAGGGATGAAGCATTCACAACTTCTCTGTCCCAGTGACATCACCACCCTCATAGTGAAGATTTTTTTCCTAAAATCTAATCTAAACCTACCCTCTTCCAGTTTAAAGCCATTGCCCCAAAGTAATGATAATGACTCCCAGAGTACAGTGCAAAATCAGAAGAATCCCCTCCAAGCAATTTGCAATCATCTCTCAAATAGAGCTATTTTCCATGAAATCTGGAAGGGCACAGAGCTGTAAAGAACAGATTTACAGTAACTAGCGTTCCTACTTGCGGAGGAGAGGAAACTTTCTGGGTTAGCACCAAGCTTTAAAAAACAGAGGACTGAAAAACAGCTCTCTACCCTGATGTCTTCCCACAACAGTCCCTGGAGGAAAGTATCATCCATGAAGCATTGTGCCTGCAAATTAAACGACCTATGTTGTGTGATCTGTGCATTCAAGAATGGGGTCACTTATATAACGTGTGTAATTCCACAGGCTGCTCTTAGAGAAATAAATGATACACCTGGATCAAAATGGTTCCATATTTCTGCTTTCCAGGTCTTGCTCTTGTGCAGGTATTTAAGGATGGGAGAGGTGTGGGATATATTGTTTATTGTGCGCTGCAGAGAAGCTCTTCCCAGTCACACAGCCAGGTTTAAAGCTAAATCAAATTAAAAGCAATTCATTTGAATAAAAAGAAAATAAAGGTTGCAAAAGATAACACTTCCCAGACAGACCTGCTGAGGCAAATGATTTCCTCATCATCCTTGGAAGCAGAAGGTCACTTGGGAAAATGCAAGTGGAAATTAGTCAAGAGTGTCTGTCCCACATCCCTTCACAGGGAACCAGATCAGATTCAGCTCTGGTGGGTGAAAAATGGCAAGGGATGGAGTTCTGCCATCTGCCCTTTCTCCTTCCTTGCCCACAGAGGATGCTCTGGTACCAAGCTGAAGTCCTTCTCCTAAGAATAATTATCAGGTAGAAATCCCTATGGACTGCTGCAAATTCCTTACCTACAACTAATCAGGTCCCTCACTGTGTAAGGGCAGAAGACATTGTCACTGGGGTGACAAAATGAAACCACCCCTAGAGAACTGACAGGGCTAAGCCATGCATTAAAGGGTGACTGGAATGGGAGAACACCATAAGGCATTTTCCCTGAACAGAAGTTCTTTGCTGAGCACAGGAGACGGAGATGGAATTTAGGATGAATTTTGAAACCACTCTTGTCCATAACAATGCAACAATACCCAGGTTATTGTATTTCTTGTCATGTATTAATTCAAGACCAGCATGAGGAAGAACTGAGGTCAGACTGTTTTTCAGAAGGAAAAACAGTCTCTTTACCTGGACAAGTCTACGCAGATCATCCTTCTGCTCAGGGAAGGAAAGTAAACCCCAGTTAAGTAACTGGAAAGCACACACAGTTCTAGTGACCTCCTGGGAAAGATTTTGAATTGAAACTGGTCTATGCGTTGTTTATCCAGAACTGATTATGTCAACACAAATGCACTTATTTTTCTCTGCTGCTTTTCAAAAGATGTCTTTTAATTACCTTGGTTTGAGGTAGCATTTGAGAGCATCTAACAGCTGAACAACCCTGATAGTCACCTCTGATTACAAGAGACTAGACAGGATGGGAAACTTGAAGTTTTGCCTTATGTCCTTTTTATTCTTTTTATGCTTGATCCAAAGCCCACTGGAGTCCTAATGAAAGTTACCATTTCTTTTAGGCTTTAGTTCAATCCCTTTGCCAGTGGCCATTTAGTCACAGCCCAACTGTTAGAATATGTAATCAAAACAAGTCTTACAACTAGGTGCTAAACAGTATTAGTGGGCAGCAGGGGCTCAGCACAGACTTTCAGGCTGGAGAAAGAGGCTCCCTGGGTTACTTTTGAGATATTTCATCAAGGTAAAGATGGTGGCATGAGTGCTCAGCTGGTGGTGTTGCTCTGACACGATTTGCCCAGACAGATTGACTCTAAAACAGACTGAAAGCCATAAACTTTCCCCTGTTCTAATATTCCTTGCCTGGATCTACAATAACTTGGGAATGCAGGTTGTTAGAGCCAAGGCATGTAGTCTATGAAAACAAAGGGGGTTTTTTTGTCCACTGCAGCCAGGTTTTGTTACAGCCTTTTAAATGGATGAACTCCTACACAGACAAAGTTGGTTGCTCTATTTATTTTTGTTCCCCTGTTTTCATGTGTATTAACTTACTCCCTGCAATCCCAGTGGAACAGAAATCAAGCATCTCCTCATTAAAATTCAGAGCTATTAATTTTGGCATCCTCTGTGCAATAAGCAGCTTAATTACAGATTGCACATTGCCTACATTTTGCACCATAGCTATACTGAATAAAGCAAGAAATACAGTGGTCAATAGAGGCAAAGAAAAGATGGAAGGACCACGTTGAACCTTTCAGGCACTGCCTTTTTTTAGGGTAGGATGTAGGCCAGGCCTACACTGTCCTCGTGATAGTTATTAACAGAACAGGGGTTTTATGTTCAGAGTTGTTATTAGATTCTTTTCCATCCACTAACAACAGTAAACACACAATTGAGGTCTTGATTTTTGTGTCAAATGACTACCCAGCCACTGATCAAATCCTTAGTAAGGGTCCTTGATGTTTGTCAAATACACAGGTTAAAAAGGAAACAAGACTCAGGTGGCCTGGATCATGAGGGGAATCACTTAAGTAATTTGGGGGAGATTTAAGGGAGAGAGAACTTGCTGGTAGATCAAATGTCTGTTTCGGAAGAAAGGAAAAATGCAGAGAAGAAATTGCCCATTTATTTTTTTACTATTTTGCTGGTCTTTGTGCAAATGAAGCTTTCCTCACTGCTCCTGACTGACTTTGTTACCATGGCTAGACTTGGAGCACAAACAGGTTTGTGATTTTTAGTTTTATTTTCTTTTCCTTGGGCTACAGTTTCTGCCTGTCTGTGTGTTCCCATGTAAACTGTTCATTCTAGTTGCTCCTTTGCATAAAGCCAAAATAACTAGTGGAAAGGTTAATTTAAGCTTAAATCATTCTCCTGTTAACTTTGCATGAATGTGACAGAAATAGATACACCTATTAAAACTTTATTCTGGTTTTGAGCTGAGGACACCATGAGTCATTATCACCTGGTTCTTAAATGTTGTCATTCAGCTGTGGAGTTGCTCTCTGGAAACCACTTGGATATCTGGTGTACTTGATATGGCAGCTCTCAACTTTGGTTTTAGCACTAAATTGTCTATGGTAAGCTAGCTAGTAAGTAGTTATCACTAATATATGATAAGTTTTCCTTTATCTTTATGGATAACACGGACTGCTCCTCCACATGCAGCTTCCAGTTTTTTGATTGATTCTCCTGTTTGTTGGCTCCCTTGTGATTCTCCAGATGTAACATGGGAGACCAGTCACTGTTATCAACTCCAGATTAGTAGGGAGATTACTTCTGATGAATGCAAACCATTCTTGGCATTTAACTATTTCTGTTTCAAAATGTGGATTATCAGTTTCAGAGTCTTCTGAAGTGTTATCTCTGTGTCTTCCCTTGTGATTTGAGATATACAAATGCAAGCTCCTGTGATAATAGGCTTTTGCAGGCACAGTCTAACAAGGCTCCTTCCTTGCATTCTCTTGGTCATAGTATTTCACACTTGTTCACCTGCACGTAGTATGTTACCCTCACCATAGTCCACAGACCTTCTCAACCCCTTGTTTTTGTTTTTTCCTTGGAGAACATCTTTAGTTGGGGAAAACCAACAATTTCTACCTTGGCCTCAATTAGTATCTCATGAGTAACAACAGCCTCTCTGAAACAAAACTGTTTTCTGTAAACCAACATACATTCCCCATTGCAGAATGCTGGTCGGTTTGAAGTTTGTCTTGGGGATTTCACAGAAGTTTCTCCTCATGTTGAGTTACTTGGTGGATAGAAGTGTTATTGTTTATACCATGATCATGCTTGATCATTTCCAGTGACACTGAACCTGTGGTATTTCACTGCTCAGTACATCAGAGCTGGAATATGATTATGGTTTTAGGCAGCTCTTAGAGGATAATATAAATTTGTTGTGGAGTGACTGTAGGTGGCAACTGGGTTGTGGATGCTGCATCAGCTGTGCAGGTCTTCAGTGCTTATTTTGAAAGTACTTACAGTGCCTTTCTTTAGAGTTTACCTTTGCAGATGGAATGTTTACGCTTCAGCCAGCTATAGGAAACTGTATATAACATAAACTTCATCAGACATCACCAGCAACTTAGAACTGGAGTGGCAGCAGATTTATAAATGAACCTAATATTGTGGTATCCAGATTTCACTTTAGCAACTATCCTGAAAAAGCTACTGACCTGGAAAGCCAGTACTTAAAGAGGTGCTAGTAAACCATGTAAACAAACCTGTCCCTGATCAAATTTACTGCTTAAAGAGGAATGAATCTCTTTGGAGGGCACTGCTTTCTTCTAGCTGAGAGGGGACCTCTTCAAAACTTAATTCGTTTACAAGGATGCAGCACACACAAGTTGATCCAGTCACATTTAAAGCTGCAAGATGTCCAGTCTCAGATCTGTGCAGTGTTAAGAAACATTATTGAGCTATTCTTCAAAGTACTGTAAGATCCTTAAGTGAGTGCTGTAACAGAAACAGACTGTTCAGTGGATGAACATCTTCTGCTTTCCCCCAAGAAGAGACTGTGGGATCAGAGCCCTCCTCTCCCACACACTGACACATGCCACAGCAGACACATTTCACCTGGTTCAGCAGAGCAATTGGTGTATAGAAAACAGCTTTGGTTTACTGTGGCTGCTCTCTGCTTCACACACTCCTGTAAGACTTGATCAGCTCCCACACAGAAGCTGTTATTTTTCTCCAGTTAAACATGCTGTGTGTTACAGCTATGCATGATCTCATTTTCTCGTGATGACCTTAAGTATTTTAGTTATGATTTTCTGACTGAGAAAAAATAGATGTCACTTTGAGAGAGGAGGGAAAAATACAGATAGGTAGATTTTAAGTTAGAAATTCCACAGGTTGAGACTGGGAATATCCAGTATAGCACCAGGCAAACTGGCACCCAGTAGAGAAATGTATAGAAAATGTTGGATTTCCAGTAGCAAAATAAAATTATTTTTGCATTATGTAGAATCTATTTTTCACTATCATTGGCAGGAATCTTCCTTCCCTAGACAGTACAAATGTGGATCAGCTTTGGTTATAACACTGAATAAGGCAAGTCTTAAACCAATTGGGTTTCTATTAATTCAATATGTTCACTTCAACATTCAACTTGCTCTTCCTCTTTATTTAATCCAGTTATTTCTATTGATAGCTCTCCCCTAGAACTGGGGTGTCTTCATAGCTGACTTGAGTCAGGGTGGAATCTGTGGTCCGTGCTTGTGCCAGGAGCATGTACAGTTTTCATAGGCTTCACATGCATTAAATAGAGAATTTTCTCTGAAAATATTATGGCTTCCTTTGCCCAGCTTCTCCTGCATAATCTGAGGCTCTAGTTTAAATTACTGGAGGCAGGAGACACATCACTGCACAGTATGCACCACTAAAGGACCCCAGACTTGAGCATATGCTTTGCTGAGGCTATGAAGATATCAATCACACATTTCAGTTTCTGAATCACTCTGTGGATGCAAAAATTCTAAGTTTAATAACCATGTTTTGTTTCTGAAATGCATTCTTAGCAGGCAACAGTGCCTGTCTTCTTAGAGTTTTTGCTGTGATCTGTCAAGATTATTGGTCTGAGTGCATGAAAAGTTCAGCAAATCAAAAAGATGCCCACCTGATTTTTAGGTAACGTTTTTGTATTTTGCAGGTTGATAGCTTGTAAAGCTGACATGTATTAGGTCTGCTGTACAAAGTCACGCTCTGTTGAGAACAAGTGAAAGAAATTAGTTGCCCTTTATATCCAGTATTCAGCCATTTCTTAAGCAAAGCACATATTTCCAGATCTTTGGGCACAGCCTCAGTTAGTGCTTATGATCAAACAGTGTGTTACAGCTAACATTTCTGATTCATAGATACAATCATTCCTAAGACCTTTATGTTGCCTTCTTCCAGAGATGTCTTGCTCCGTGTATCATTCTAGCTAGGTAAAAAAATGGGGTATTTATTAACAATCCTCTTCATGGTAATTCCACTGAAGAGAAATCCTCTGAATGCAACTGTGCTCTGCCTCTCAGTCTTGCCAGCAAGAGCCACAACCATGTCTACTGTTGGACCAGGACTATAAACATTTCAAAGTTTTGTTCCACAACACAAAACAGAATCCAAAGACCTGGTCCAGAGTGTCTCCTCCCTGAATAGAATATATAGATGATATATAAATTTCTATAAATAATAATATAAATGATACAGAATATCTCCTCCTGCCAGAATAGCCAATGTTCTGTTTGTACCTTCCATAGCTATTAAGGAGGTAGGAAAAATATATCCTTATTTGCAGTGAGTCTTGGAAAAGTCCTAATACTTGCAAAGTACTCCCACCATGGAGCAGTGCTCAGTGACCACCTAGGCTGACTGACTCAGTCAAACAGCCCCAATTTCTGCTTGCTGTCAAATAGCATTACTTTTGCATACGTAAGGTATAACAAGAATTGTAAATTCTACCGAGGTTAGACAGTATGATTAAATCTGTTAAATATTATAGCATTGCCTCTAAGAACTGGCATCCTCCCTGCCCAAAACACACTGCTTCCAATTCTGAAGGGAAACGGTGCTAATTAGTTGTATTATGAAGACATGTGACATCTTAATTCACTATAGCTACCTTTCTTTTACTACAGCTAGCTAATTGCAGGAGTAAAGCTCTTAAAAATACTGTATTAGTTACAGACAATGCAATTGTCTTGGTTACAAGTTTGGCTCATATGTCCTGACAAGAAACCCAAGGCTAGACAACCAACTTGTACTTGTGAGTTTTGTTCTGATTTCACCAAATGGCATCACAATGATGTCTGTAATACAGCTAGACCCTAATGCAATTTAAAATGCAATATGGTATAGGGTCTGTCTGCACCATGTGGATAGATCTGAAGCAGTTTTAAATAGTAGACTACCACAGAGTTCAGTGTGAATTCATTTGCCCAGAATCTGCAAGTGGTTTTGCTTCTCGGCTGCTGGCGTCCAGATTTTCCACCAGCATCCACGTTAACCTGTTAGCCTCAGCAGAGATTGCAAAGTACATTCACATCAAGGATTTTTTGATGATTATACTTAAGGAGTCCTGTTTGAGAGAAGGACTTTCTCTTTTACTGCACAGGTTACTCACTCTTTATCATCACCTTCTGGTACATCCAGCTAGAGCTGAAGGAACCTGTACAATTAGTCCCAGGATCTGAAAAAACAGGAGCAAAGCAGTAAAAACATGATGACCTGCATGTTTTCCCTTTCCCACACCTGCCACAACAAGGAGCCCACCTGAGTTTTAGGCAGATCTGGACCAGCAGAGGACTACTTCAAAATGTAATGCCAAGAGTGTTTGAGAGGGAACAGAAGTCAGTTCAATGAAGTCATGTAACCATCCAAATGCCTCTCAAGTCTCTTTGCTGCCTTCTAAAACATTACCAACTCTGAGCTGTGGTATTTTGGGAAGAAATATCTTCCCAACTCCTCTAAAGGCTCTCTGTTTTACTTGATTTATTTTGATCTATATACCTGCCAATCCCAACAACACAATTAACCATCTTTTCATTCTTCCTTGAATGATGGGGTTTGAAGGTTTGAGATCAGAAATAGAATTCCCTGTTCTGTTCCAACAGTTGTTTCTGAATGCTCATCCTTTACTATACTCATCCATATATCAACCCTCTTGAGGGGGCAGCACAAGGTGTGTATTTATTCTTAAGAACATATGCATGTCCCAGGAATGAGAGAAATAGCTGGGAAAAGAAAAGGCTTAATAGGCAGACAGGAAACTTTTTATTCTAGTACTTCTTACACATGGCTTTGATTAGCAGCATAAGACTGGCAGAGCTTTTGGTGTCCCAGTAAAACCTTAACACAAGGGAAAATGTGGCTTCTAACCTGTGCTATTGGAGCCCGTAACAAAATCCTAGACTACTGGCAAAAACTGCAGTTGTGTCCCACATCAGCTGGAGGATGTGAATGTTCCATCTGGGATGGAACTATAAGAGAAGCAGTGGGAATGGAACGTGCAAGGAAATACCAATATTGGCCAATATCTTCACTTTTCAGCAACTGAATTTGCTGATATCTCAACAGCTTCACCTTTGTACTTTTGCTCTTTGCCACGTCCACTCCAAACCAGTCACTTTGCTATTAGCTGCAATATGGAGATCTGCAGCTTGCTCAGTGACAAGCTGGGAAGCTGTTTTGCCACAAGCTTTTCTCCCCCTTCACTGCAATATGATGGTTGTTTAAGTATGAACAGGCTTGACCTTTTGACACCTGACAAGAACCTCAATGATCACTTAACACATCAGTTTTCAGAGCCCTGCCTGCTGCCTTCTGCTGAGTTGGAAGCACTTCCAGCACAGGTCATTGTAAGTCACCTTAATACAGGTACTTTCTAAGTATATGTTTTGCTTAAGAGCCTTGCACTGCTCTTCCATGCACTTGCCACTCGTTACTGAAGCTCTGTGCTTAGCAACATTGAAAAGCAGTCCAGGTAGCTGCACCAAAATCAGGCTGACATGTCATGCCTTTCCTCCACAACAAGATCTTCCCCAGCTCTGCCAACACATTTGAGTTCAGGATCTTTTTGTGGTCTACCATTTCTTCTGTTGTTCATCAGACTTCTCGGTCTTCATGCCTTTAATTTGACAAATGATCATGTAGAAACTTCTGATGTCTACATCATCCAGCCCCTTGTTTTTCATGATTCTTTTCATGGATAATTAGCAGATGATCTTTGTCCTGCAGACTTTATAATCTATCTCTTCCTGCTATCAAAGTCTCTCTATGGTCATAGATTCACATAGTACATGCCCTTACTCCCAGAATCTTACAGTGTCTCTTCCACCTGACATCTGCAAGAACTGAACTACATGAAGTGTTTGGGACATGCAACTTTGCTTAAGCTTAGGCCAGAACTGCAAGGCTTTTCATGCTACCCTCCACTAAAGCCTATGTTTGGAGGTTGGATTACCCCCAAAACTTGCATAAAAGGGCAGATAAATGGACTCCATAGAGGAAGGAGAGGTTGGAGAAAGAAATTTCAGGCTGGTGGACACTCACTGACTGACCACATTTACTTTGGAGATCACATAAGTTAATAAAAAAAAAGTGAGACCATGCAAAGCATTAAGAGAAGTCAATGACCTTAAGTTCTGCATTTAAAAATCAGCCTTTTGGCTAATATAGCAACAAGACTTCATATATGAAGTTTTAAGATAGAGGCAGGTGATGGTAGGCACTTACATGTCTTCTGGTAAAACAGAACTGTGATACATTTTTGAATAACTTAAGAGTATGTCCTACAGCACCACCTAGCAGGCTAATTTAGAAGTGGTCTATATCCCTTGCTCCCTGGCTATAATGATGTGCTTATATAGAGTGTGCTTCCACCTTCTTCCACCTTCCTTGCTGTAACAGCTGCTTCTTGAAACCAGCATCATGCCAACGTGGTGATTAGTAAAGCTGGGATCTTTACATTTCACGGTCATTTATTTTAAAGCTTTTATGGAATGCAAATACAATCCTGTGCCAGCCTCTTGAGTTTTTGCTTAAGAAACCATTGGTTTCTAGACATCTTCACCTGGTATAGGAGGTCAGGCTGTACGAACTCATCCAATCTTCCCTCTGTATTCAGCAGTATAAGTAAGTCTTGGTGACTCTCAGGCTTTCAAAATCCATCCTCACACTATGTGTTTTGATTAGTGAGGAAGCTGGTCTCCAGTTGTCCATCGTTACCTACATGCACTTTTTCATTGTACATCTGCATGAGGTCTGAATATCAATGCCAACTTACAAGTGGTAAGTTTTTGCAGATGATGAAGCTACACGCCAAGGCTGCAGACCCATGGCTGTAACAGCTCTCTGATCATCTAAAGAGGGAGATGAAGTTCTTCCCTCCTTTTCTGGCTGCCTCCCACCTTGTTAAGCCCTGGCACTTCCCAGACTTTTCAATGATCCCATTCACTTCACCAACCTGGTAGAAAATGATCCCTTTTTTTCAATGATTACATCTTCTGCTGATAGCAAGTTAAAAGCAGACACAAGAGCCTGATGGATACCAGATCTGACAAAAACTAAGTCATTCAGAGGGAGACAGAGGCATGAAAGGTGGGATCTTTCCTCTGACTTCTCCCTTTGGGTGGCAGCAAACTGTCCATCTGCCTTTCCATATTGCATAAACCCATAACCTAAGGGTAGAGCTGTGTCCTCTCATGAAGGAGTGTGTTTTCTTAGCAATTAGCAACTTGTTTACTGGAAGGCAAAACCAAGGCTGTCATTAACAGCCTCTGTCCACAATAGAGAGGGATGCTGGCCATGCCTTGCCAGGCCTGTTTAGCACTAGCATTTCCTACTAGATAATCTCCTGCATTCTAGAAAAGGATAGGATAAATATTTTCATTAGGATACTTTTACATAAGTCCTGGATGAAGACCTGAATTTGAAAGAAAATTCCTAAGTATTCCGTTTACAATCTTAATCCTTTTATGTGAAATCAAATATCAGTCCAAAAGGTCTAGAAACAGAACCTTTACTGGTACAAGATGCCTCAATCAGGGGCTACTACAAAGAAAGATCTGTTGAAATTAAGTAGACAATAACCATGGCTTGCTTTTATTTCTATTCGGCTGTCTCTTGACCCACTACAAAACATTTGTTCCACTTGGATTGTGAAAAGTGGTTACCTCGTGACTGCCTGGTGTGAAGGGACATTTTAAAATGAACATTGAACACTAAAGTGTCTTTCCCATTGATGAGGCAAAACCAATATTCTCCTATCCACTATCCAGGTAAAATCCCAAGCCAGCCAAAAGCTATTCTTTGTCCTTGTTTTGCAAGGACTGTACAATCCAGGTGCTATGCTGGGCTGAATGCTGGAGCCCTCAGAGGTCAGTGCTTACCAAAGGGTGGTGCTCCATCATCCTCTTTGCTCCAGCAAAGCAGGGCTGCCTCAGTGCACTCAGGTTGTGGAACAAATCATAGGATCGTAGAATGATTTGGGTTGGAAGGGACCTCTAAGATCATCTAGTTCGAACCCCCCTGCCATGGCAGGGACACCTCTCACTAGATCAGACGGGGCTCAAGGCCCCATCCAACCTTGCCTTGAATACCTCCAGGGATGGAACATCCACAGCCCCCCTGGGCAACCTGTGCCAGGGTCTCACCACACTCAGAGTAAAGAATTTCCTTCTAATTTTCAATCTAAATCTACCTTCTTCCAGTTTGAACCCAATACCCCTTGTCCCATCATTACAGGCCTTTGTGAAAAGTCCCTCCCCAGCCTACTTGCAAGACCCTTTCAGATACTGGAAGGCCTCAATAAGGTCTCCTGGGACCCTTCTCTTCTCCAGGCTGAACAACCCCAGCTCTCTCAGCCTGTCTTCATAGAGGTGTCCCACCCCTCTGATCACCTTTGTAGCCCTCCTCTGGACCCTCTCCAACAGGTCCATGTCCATCTTGTGCTGGGTGCTCCAGACTACACTGGCCATCTTCTGCTTTAAATCATAACTTAAAAGCAAATTAAAATCCCTGCATATGTTTTTTCCTCTGGGGTTTGACAAAGAAAACAACCCCTATGCCATTTCCTGCTTTTCTGCACCGGGAGGGCTGGATTAATAACACATGTAAGGTATTTTTCAGGAAAAACTGTGAGTTCCAGCACGAAACAGAAGGACACAGGAGAGAGACTGCCCTTCCCGGGGCGCAGCTGCCGCCCGGGGTGTCTCTCGGGGAGCGTTGTCCTTGCTTGTCGCCTCCCGGCTGCTCGTGGGTCGGATCTCCCGGTGCGGCGGCTCCTGCCGCCGGTTTACTCGGGATCCTGGTTGACCCCCGGGGCTCCAAACTCTGGTTGCGCCGCAAGCCCGGAGCTCTGAGGGGACCGCGCTGCCATGGCGCCGGTCCGCCCCCGCCCCTTCCGCCCGCCGCACGGCAGCGGGAGGCGGCCGGGCCGCCGGAGCCCCGCCTCAGCCGCGGCAAAGGAGCCTCGGTAGGTGCGGGCGCGGAGGCTGGGGGAGGAGAGGCCGGCCTGAGACCAGGGACCCGCGGGACCTGGCCCTCGGTGTGGCGGAGAGGGGAGGGCAAGGGCGGGTGAGGCCCCGACCGGCACCGGGGCCAGGCCGCGGAGCAGCGCTGCCCGCCCCTCCTGTAAAGCCGTTTGTTGCCTCCCCCCCCCTTTCATATTTTTGTTTTTCCACAACTGAGCTATGAAACCCCGAGCCCTGGAGGCGGGTCCAGCCCTCGCCCCGTTTCCTGGTCGATACTATTTTAAGCTGGGCTTTCCCGTTGGCTACATGTAATTAGAAAAAATCAATTTATTCAAGTGTTAGGACACAACCTACCTAGGTATTTTGAACCATGGCTATTGAAATTCTCCATCTGGAGTGAGAATGAGAGCCTGTAACACCACAGAGTATTTCAGCATCTGGGGGAGACCACTTTACAAGTTTTGTTGTGGCTCTGGGGGAAGTAAAAGATTAAGTTTGCAGGATAAGGCCTCTCTAAACTGCCTTCTAGTTTCCGGCTGCTTTCATTTTACATAAATTGGAGAATGTTTGTGAATAACAATAAAGATGCCATGTGCAGTCAGGGCTGCAGAGGGATTTTCTGCAGTAGCCCAGAGTCTGCCCTGACCCTCAGGGAAGACTTGGAGGCATAAATGCTGAAATCAAGAGCGATTTTATTTTTGTGAGTATTGGTTATCATGAGAAAATGAATCCTCTGAAGTGTTTCCTGCTTATTCTTGCATTAGGTGTGTGGCAGCATCCAGTCGAGAACATAGCCTGGGCTGCAAGGGGTCTGTGCACAAAGGTTTGGAATCATGCCTACATAAAGGATAATTTAATTAAAAAAAAAATACTTATCAACCATTAAAATTTTTATGACTGAAGCAGGAAGAAAGTTAGTGTTAATACATTGAGGTGTGTCCTGCCCCTATGGCTGTTGAGAAGTGTAGCACAGGGTTCCTGCCCCACTTTCCTGCTGCCTGCCTGTCCAGGTGTGTTTCCTGACATCTTGAGTTGCTGACCAGGAGTATTTGGTGTCTCGTGTGCTTTGGCAAGCACCCTTTGGTCATGCAAGAAAGGAGAGTAGACTGGTTTTCAGCACGGTCTGTCCTTCCTCACTTTGGTGTGGACATAAACTGAAAGGAGAATTTTTTCCTTCCAGTGTTCCTAATCTGAAAAAGATCCATTAGCCAGCCCAAATGAGAGGGCTCTAACATGAGTGGGAGAAATTTAGGAAGTCCTTGGCTCAGCTTCTCGTGTGGATCAAGTGATAGTCTTCATACAGTCATCCCCTTAGAAGTCTTTTCAATCAGGTCTAGACTACCAGATTTGCCAAGAGGTTGTTAACTTCAGAGAAGTTATTTGGGTTTAGTATTACCATTTTCTGGGTTTTATCTCTATTAACAAAGAGGTTTTCTCCCAAAATTGGGTTTCATCCAAGCTCTTGGCTCTGTAGCGTGTTTTTCTTAAATAGCTTTGTCAAACAAATCTCCACCTTCTGTCTTCAGCAAGATGTAAGAATACCACCACTTATTACACTAAAAAATACATGTTAAATTACTGTATGCTTACATGCATCATTGTTTTTATTAAGCACTCAGTATGTGTTCAGTGCAGTATAAACATTAAACAAGATTATCCTTCCCCTGGTGAATTTACAGTCTGAAAGAGCTTCATAGGAAGTAGTAGTAATAACATATCATTAAACGACCGCCTTTAATTTAATCCCTTTTTGTTTCCCTGTGGTTAATACTCATTTGCTGTTGATCATGGCTGGTGTATCCTGGCATGTCATGCAGTGCTCTTTTATGATGTTACAGCCCCCAGTTGTCCACTCTACCCCTCTGTGGGAGTCTCTTGTTCAGCAGGAGTGGAAGAAGAGAGCATATGTCTGTGCTTCAGCTGCTGCCATACAAAGCCCAGCAGCATAGCTGAAACCCACCTTTGATGGTGCTCCACACTAAGACCTTGGTTGTTGTATCAAAGCACAGTTTCCTTCTGTCCACCTTGGCTTCCTGTAAGGACAGCTGGAAATACCAGTGTCCTCAACAGCTGCAGCAAGAGTCTCTGAAGCTCGTGTGTTAAAGCCCTGAGAAAAGAGACACTGTAAGATGCAAATGCAAACAGAGGTATCCAATTTTCACTGATGTCTGTTGGATTTAGATGCCTAATTCACTTTTATACCTTTACAGCAGCATCATTTATGGGGATAATTCTGTAGCCAATGGGATTTTTTAAGAGATTGAGCTTTCCTAGGCCCAGTACATCGTGTGGCTTGGACCATAAAAGGAATTGATAACTCCCCAAGGGAAGCACGACTCTTGAACTAAAGGAGTTGGCAGGTTTGAAAGTTTTTAAGTTTATCTGTTTATTTAAAGAGTCACAAAGTAGGTGTCTGCCCTGAAACAATTTATTTTCCAGTTTCTGCTTTGGACTGCACATAGTATTTGTCAAAGAAATTATTCCAGAGATGAATTTTTGAAAGTAGGCACTGAAAGCATGCTGCTTTCTGAAAATAGCTTTTTGCTGAGTAAGCTAGAACTACTGCCTGGAAGTTGGGAAAAAAAAAAAACCACCTAGAAAAAACACATAACTTTTCTTTTGGAAGAAAAGATACTGTTACAAAGTTACACATACTGTTCTGTTATTATTTTGGAAGTGATAGTCAAGTTACTAAATTTAATGTTAAGGTTACTGATTAAAGCTTTTGGAGCTGTGCTGTAGAGGAGGTTAGTATAATTAATCTAATTATTGGCTCTTTCTGGTCTCTGCCTGTAATGGAGTGCAATAGTAGGATTATGCTGGCAAGTAGTAGACAAGTATGTTGGGTAAATACAGAATGTGTATTGATTGTTGGGGGAAGGAGGAAGTGTGGTGGCTTTATTACTGTCTTTATTGAGGTAAATTGATTTACTGGAGGAGAGGGAGAAGTTAATTCATCGTATCAATCATTATATGTTCCAAGGTCCAAGAGTTAATGAGCATCACTTTGTCTGTAAAGGTATTTTGCATTTTCTTAATGTAAAAGAGAGAATGTTTCTTTGGTTATTGTGCTCTGCTCCTTCTCATGTCTTTTGTGCTGCTTTTTAAAAATGCTACAGAGATGGGAGATCCACTTATGCACACTTTAATTCCTGATTTTGCATTACAAACAGGTTAGGATCTGACTATGGCAGTGCAGTTTCTGCGGAAGGCGTCTGTGTGGTTAAAGAAGCACAAGATCACTTTGTTGGCCGTTTCTTGCATGGGACTGTTTGGCACTAACCTTTCCTATCATGTATTTCCTGAGCAGACCTTCAAACTGTTGCACGAGTGCTGGTCAGAGGGGCAGCCAGCTGAGCTTTCACAGAAGCTCCGTGGTGTCTTTCAGGAAGTCCTTCAAGATATTGACGTGAAGTCCCCTGACTCCTATCGAGCCTTTGCAGCTTCTGGCTTCCACCCTGTGAGTGCTGGAATCCCTTGGCTGCCTGCAGGCTCTCTGGTGGGCATCCCACCTAACTTTGATAGCACAGCTGAGGATAAAAAAGGGATAGTCAACCACGTCGTTGTGATCAACGGCAAGGAAGTGGACTGGGAGAGCAGCGAAGGTGTTGCTTTGAAGGAAGCCCTGACGTTCTCACTTGAAGCTCAGAAGTTTGCCATTGCCAGAGAAGTTGTGTATTTGCAGAGTGGCAGCCCGTTGGCAATTGCAGCTGTGGCTCCAACTTGCTTAGCTGGTACATTTCTCTGTGGGAAAGGTGTAAAGCAACTTCTGGGTTTATCTCCTGGCTCCGTGATACTTCGCAGCATCTGTAACCTCATAACTGCTGCTGGTGGACTAATGTGCTACTACGTTTCTTATGATGCTGTGACCTATCACCTGGACTGCAAGGCTGACAGAAAGGCAGCTACTGTTTCCAAAGACTACGCCAGAGGTGGGGTTGAATTTTATGATAAAATCTTGTCCCGCAACAGGATTCTTCGTGGTCTGATGGGCAAACAAGGGGCAAAAATATATGCCCCCAGTGGTAACCTTTTCCCAAGGCACTGGTTCAGAATAAAGTATACCCCATACACTTACCGGAGAGATTTGATTCTTAATATTTTAAGAGAGCTGCAGGCATAGGAAGGGAGCACTTGAATTTTAAAATTGTGAATTATGTATTCTCTTGGAACACTGCTGTGCTGTGGGGTTTTCTTTCCTGCATTAGAATTTTGGAGTTTATTTTTGCATGTAGTTCGGAAGGAGTCATTGCACATTCTGTGAATAAAGAATTCTCCCCTAAAATATTAAAGACTTGCTTCAAAAGTGCTCTGTTCTGTGTGCATCTCAAATCACAAGACTGCTGAGGAGAGGAACTTCTCAGACACTGATCTGGAAGTTCTGCTGTGTTGCTTTGCCTTTCCAGCAGTGCAGTCTGGAAAATGGAATGGGTAAAGTCCAATGGAGAGTTTGGGGAGCATTATAACTTAAACAGGGGTGTTTGTATGTGTGTTTGCCATTCCTCCTATGGAACAACCTGGAGATGCTGAAAAAACTGAGAAGTCTGTATTGTGCTGTTATATAAAATACCAAGACACAGCTTTTTTTGTTCTCTGTAAGTTCTTGCACTGTGTAAATTGTTATGCTGCAATCACAGCTCTTCAACAGGGCATGCTAGTTATGCTGCAGTTCATACTAGTGCAGATAGATTATTACCAGCACCTGCATCATTTGGCTTACATCTGGTTGTGCTCTCTCCATGAGATGGTGACTGCAGCACGTGTATCTCAAATGCTTCCCAGCAGTGGCAGTCCATAGCATGACTGTCATGAGCTGGTTGTTTTCTCACAAGTAGGAAAGCATGTTCAGGAGAGGGTTTTCTGTTTGCTTTGGTACAGTTTTTTGTTTAATTTAAAAATACATGTAGATGTACGTCACCTCTTATGTCAAAGGAGGCAAGGTATAAGAAGTAAGTCTGGCATTTGGTGCAGAATCTGGTGAGGTCTGCAATGAAAAGTTGCCAAAGGAAATCATGCTCCTGTTTTAGACTAGCTTAAGAAGGTTTTGTCTGGCAGAACCAAGCTTTGCCCAGGATTGCTAATCTGGAAAGGTCTTTAGTGCATGGGCAGTAAACTTTCCAGTATCACTGCACCTTGAAGCTTTTATGTGATTTTCAAGATGATAAGTCTCAAACTTTGTAGTTCCCTTTTCTGTGTTTCTATTGCAGCAGCCCTCCCTGGTGACATCACAGCAGTTCTCCTCATCTCTGCTGTCATTCTTACAGAGAACTTTTATTATTTTGTATCTTCTCAGTTACAGATGTACTGAGTGTCCTCTCTCCCCTGGTTTTGTCCTTTCGTTATCTGCTACAATAGTCAATGTCATGCCTGTATTTGCTCAAAGCATCACCAAGTTCTTTTTTTCCCCTTGAATCACACGGTGACATAAAGTTGATACACTGGCTGCTGAGAAACTGGGTGTTGCTTTGTATTGCTGAAGCCATATATATAAGAAATTTGGGGTTTTGCTGAAGTAATCTGTGTCATGTTTTTCTGTACCACCACCTATTGCTTGCAGTTGTCCTTGAAGTATCAACTCATGAGATGTTTCTTAGGTGCTTTCTGGCTGTGGGGTGTAAAGTTATTGTTCTCGTGACCTTTGTGAAAGAGTTTGACAAAATCTCCCAGCCTGTGGAATAAAAGGAGACTTTACCCTTAGGCAGAGGGCTTCAAAGCTAAATTTGATTTGACTTCTCTTTCAGGTAATTCCAATGTAACAGGTCAAGATAGAGGTTTTTTTGGTTGAGTGATGTAGTGGCTCAAGACTAGAATATACCTCCTGCTTTGTATAGCCTGTGATTTCAATTCATCCTCATGTTCCTCCTTCAGGCAAGTCTAAACTCCATGAAATGTTCTCAGAGATAACTTGGCCCACTTGTTTCATATGGTTTAAGGAGCTGCTACTACATAAAGAGTGCAGAGAGGAAACAGAGGCCTTCTTTGAGATTTACAATAGCAGTTTAAACAAAATTAAATTAATGTGCTTGCTTCTTACTCCTCCTTACTGCTGCTTTTTGTCAAGGTGCCTGCAGCTAGTGCTGTTATTTAACATTCTCAGGTGGCAAAGCCCCAGTGATGCTAATGGGTTTTGCAGTTGTGTTCTCTGCTATACTTTTAGAGCTGGATTCTCCAGGAAGCTGCATGTTTCTGCAAGTGCTGTGTCTGATTTACCCTTTGCATTTGCTGTGGCATATTGGTGTCGGTAAGGGAGGGCTGGCTAGTATTAAGACATATGCCCTTGCATTCCAAAGAGAGGCTCTTGGCAAGGGCTTACACACCTCCATCTATATAGTCAAGCTCCTATTCTGTCACCATCTGTGTAATCTGGAAGCATAGCACTGTCAATATAAGGGAAATGGGAGTTGAAATCTGCTAATTAACATTTCCTTGAATTTTAGGAATGTGTGGGTTGTTCTGGGAAAGGTTCATATTGTATGTGTTGCCAGGTAATTGTTGCTTGCAAGATCACCCATGGTATTTGGCAGGTAAGAACAGCACAACTCAAATACATGGTCATGAAAATACTCATGCAAAGCCTTATGATGTTGCAAATGTTTTCCTGTAGGTGGAGCTTCCAGTGAAATCAAAGAGGAGTTCCACATACTGGTGATTGAAATGGTCTGGTATTAAAAGTATGATAGGAGCAAGCACTCCAGAATTGAAGGTGAAAATGTTGGTTAATCATGCTCTTCCATGTTAAGAAGAGTCTGATGTGGAAAAGCAAGTTCATTGAGTAGCCCAAAAGAGCCCAAGTGAATGAGTTTGTAAATAGTGTCAAGGAACAGCCATATACTTTCCCCCAGCTCTGAAGCTGAAACTCTGAGGAGTTCAGAAAAATTGTTTTAGTAGTAACTGGCTTCTCGTGCACTGCTTAGACGAGGCAGACTTTGTACAATTTATGTGTGTAGAAAAGCAATAAAAAATGTTAAGCAAAGGGAATTGCAAGAAGATGTGGATATAAGCCAAGAAGCTGTAAAAACGAAGGTGTGAATGAAATACTGAACCCTCATAAAAGGGGATATTGTCTACAAAAATAAAGCTCCCCTTCTATCTGGTAAAGTGATTAAAGGATGAAGTCTGAGTAGCAAATGACCAAAATGAGTTGCTAGTTCAAATTTATACACAATCTAATTTAAAGAGAGACTTCCTTCACTGGTTTAGTTATCTCATTATCCTCAATTTTCTAGATAAATGAAAAGAAAATGATCCTTGTAACTTAATTTTTATGTAAATGTAATGCTTGCTGGTACATAAAGCTTTGGTGGATAACTCTGCAAGAGACGAGGGCCACCTAGATACTTTGCTCAGAATTCCCATTGGCGTGTAAGAAATGCAGGGTCTGGCTCACATGTTTCTTTCCCTATCCTAAAAATTGTGGTTTGGGATGCCTTCAGCTTATGTAATGGGCAAAACCATAAAACTGTCAGGCAAGACCAAGAGCTAGACAGTTTTCCTGAAGACGAGCAAATCATCTGATTTAAAGTAATTTCTGAATCAGCTGCTATGGATATCTGGCTCCTCTTGCAGTTTACAGGAAGAAAGAGCTTCAGAGGTGGCTTCCAAGAGAGGAATTTCCACCCAGGTGGCGTGCGAGCAAAGAATGTTCCCCATGGTATTGGCACAAGGACTTTAGTTGAAGAGTAATGGCCCTTTAGAAAGCAGCACTTTTTATTCCAGTAAGGCACTACTTTCCCCCCTTTTCACATTAAAGTGGTTTCCAGAACCTGACAGATAAGATGGTGTGAGAGCTGACTGCGAAGCTGTAGAGACTGTTGCCCTACAGGGTAAGCTGGTGGTGTTGGGAGAGATGATGTTGGAAATGGAGCTTGCTGCTGTTATTTTGCCCTGAGCCATAGCAGTTGTGAAACAGCCACTGTGACAAAGTGTGGCTTGGGTGGGAGTGAATTAAAATGTATGAATCAAATCACCATGATTGAATCACAGGCAGCTTTCATTAAAGGAACAAATGCAGAAGATCCATCCCAGGGTGAGTACTGCTCTATGCAGCAGCATGAAAACAATTGTAGGCATCTCCACTATGTGGAAATGCAATTCCTAGCAAGCTGCAGACACCAAGACAAGTATGTTGGTCATATCCTGCAACTGTTATCCACTCATGTTCATTAAAAGCTTCATGTAGCAGGTGTGATTACATTAATATAAAAATGATTAAGATACAGACAACCTGCCATCCATGCATCCAGTTCCTCCGTGATTTCATTCATCTCAGCTGGGAATGTATCTAACTGAAAGGCTGAACCCATTGGAGGCAGAGGAATGCTGATGTAGGAAGACACAGATTAAGACCTCAGAATGGAGGGAACAATGTCAGAAAGAGAGAGAAGCTGAACTCGATTGTTATCAAAACTAGACTTAAGAGCAGAAAAACAATGTAGTTATTCTCTAGGAATTGGTATGTTAGACAAATGAAATCTGAAGGAGCTGAAAAATGGCTTATGGATTTTGCTGGGCTGCTTTTTCACTGAGAATACATCAATTTGTTGAGCTGAAGTGAGTATATTTATGCTGCTCAAACTACCATATCTGTAAAGTGGAGAAAATTACTAGAATTTGGCTAGAAATCAATCTGTCTTTTGTCTGGAAAAAAAGGGATTTTTTTTTTTTTGGACAAGCCAAAGTCTTTAGCTTCATAGTCAGAAATAAACACTGAAATGTCTCTGCAGTGGGGAGCTCTCACTCTCCTCAATCAGAGTGTTTCCCATGATGTATCCTGGTCTCCAATCTTCGGAGAAGTAGCACTCTTAAAAACTCAGTTTGTGTCCAAAAATGCTCTTTAGAAAACAGAGCTAGCCCAGACATATGCTCATTTCCCCACACCTTAGTCTTTCTGTACTCCTTCCTGCAGGAACCATCTGTGGTACTTTGTGCTTGTGCAGTACTTGCTATAAAGTGATTTCTGCCTAATAGTATAAAAAGATTCCTATATATGGCAGACACCAAGAGTATTTGGTCTAAGTTTTGAAAAAAGAATTGTCCCTTAAATCATGCTTCCTAGAGAAGGATTTTTTTTCCTTTTTTCTTATGGCTAAACTTCCATCATCTGGAAGTTGGGCCCTTTTCTAGTCCCGATCTGGTTACTCCCAGTCACCAGCTTCTTTGGTCTGCAGGATCATGACTGTGTTCATGTACTCAAGGCATTAACAGCTTCTTCCAATATAAATGATTACCAGGTGTCCTCCTTCGTGTGTGGTCGAGCTACTTCTGCTGTAGATGTCTTGCAAAACAGCAGATCTCATTAGGGTGACTAATAGTATTTAGAAAACATAAGACGCCGTGAGCCCCATCCTAGGTTCACACTCCCAGCAGCTCCAGGTTCACACTCCCAGCACCTCCAGGTTCACAATCCCAGCAGTTCTTGCAGAGGGAATGTTAAGAAAGGATGTGCAGTGTCTGAACAACTTTTTTTCTAGTAGCTGTGTAGTTGTGTAGTGCAGACCTGCTGACCTCTGGTAGCTTGCTTTCTGTCATTCACTGAAACAATTTTCCAGTGAGAATGTTGTTGTTTCTTCATTCTCTGTTCCTTTCCATTTCCCCTTGCTCTGCTACTCTGGTTGCCTCTGTGAACTCATCTTGCCAGCTGCTTCAGCTCACTCAAACAATATTTTGAACATTTTAAGCTCTCACTTGCTACTGGCCCTTTCATTTGCGCTACCTACTTGCTCCTGTGGTACCTATTAGCTAAAGACCACAGCACCTTGAACTTCTCTTTTGTTGTATAAGGTTTAGTCTATGTGTCTTTGCTGTGAAAAATGCCTTTGACTAAATGAAAAATAGACATTGTAGTTAAAAACCTCCTTTTTTTTTGCCACACACACAAAAGAATTTAGTGTTGCTTTTGAATTTTCCATCTAGTGTTACTTCTTGGAAGACCTATTTCTTACTTGCCATCCATGGTACCCTGTTCACTTTTGATCTTAATTTTGCCTCTGTTATCCCTTTAAGGTGCTGCTGTTCTCTTTAAGCCCTTAGAACTTTTGTTTCCTGATCCTGAAAATCGCAGGGAATTTCATATACTTCTGTGGCTAGGTGATGTATTGTGACTTGAGAAATAACAACTAATGCACCATTAGCTGCTTGTACTGATGTTGACCTAGTGCTGCCACGCAGAGATATTTCCTGCTGGCTTTGAGAACTATCTTCTCAAGTTGCTTGTATTGCCAGCCCCACTGAGGAGTTTATAGATGCCTGTTAACCACCTGCCACTGAGCAGAAGCAGAGGGGTCTATTGGGTTTTGTCTGATGAAAAAGAACACTAATTTTTGACCAAAAAAAAATTTTTTTTTTAATGACTCTTGCAAGGGTGCAGGGTTTTGAATGCAGAAGAAAAGCCTGAGCAAAACCAAGGAAGTTCTTTAAATTTTGTAAATCCTGATGTCATTACAAAGCTGTATAGTGCACAAGAGCTGCAAGAGACTTCTGTAACCCACTGCATCTGATTTCTAGGTTATCCCTTTAATAGGGCTGAGCTTTGCAGTCCAGACAGTGTGCACGGATACTTAGCAGCTCTTGAGTAGCATCTTTGTGACCGTGTCAGCTACACTAAAACTCCATTTGCTCAGTACCTCCTGAAGCAGTCACCTTTTCCATCCCTGCCTTGTCTGCGGCCACGTTCAGGTACTGCAGGTAGCACATAGACCCCAGACAAAAGCTGCTGCTTCAGTTGCTTTACCCACACCAGTTCCTCCTCCACGCTCCTTTGGACTGGGGGCAGTTCCTGCACAGCCACCAGACCTGTCAGTGGAGTAGCCCCTGATTTAAAGGAGCTGAGAACAGAATGTGATGGTTCCCTCTCCAACTTACACCAAGCAACATGTGACAGTTCTACCAGGTATATGCTGGCCCAAAAAGCCCATACTACTACTTTTCAGTAAGAGAAAATGGAATTTTGTGGAGTTCTGTTACCACAAATACAACTGTCAATATCAACATGAATCAGTTGATACGGGAGCCATCATTTGTGACATAAAAGTGGAATTTCCAGAATTGAAAACTAGTAAATTACTCCACTGTAACTATAAATAGATTTAACAAGTGTGAAAGTAAAGATAAAACTATAATCCAGTTTACAATTGTAAAGCTATATTCATTCTTAAGCAACAAATTAATTGCTACACAATGAAACACTGGATCTGTTTCTCAGGAGAGACTGAAAAATAAGATCAAGCCATGTTGTAAAGAACTATGCTGGTTTTGAAAAAAATTCTTTTTTTTTCCTTTTTCTTTTTTTTTTTTTTTCCCCCCCCCCTTCATTTCCTGACTGCACTGGAGGCATCTATAAATATTTCAGAAAACAGAGCTGAGGAAGAATTACTCTGTAGATAGTTTTCCTTGTAAGATCTTTTCTCATATGGGATGAGTTCCACTGCCTCAGTGACTGTGTTATAAAAGCATGTTATATAATTCTCTGTAGATACCCATAGACAGATGTATTTATGGGTTTGGGAAACTTCATGTAATTTACGCATAAAACTTGAAGTGTGTTTTATAGTTCCTCATTAATAATAGTTGAGAATTATGCTCATCTAAGGCAGCACACATAAATTCTTAATGTTCAGACATTCATTATATGCCTGTGATGGTTAGAAGTTGCCATAGGAAAATAAAAGCCAGTGATCCCAAAGGTTATTTTTTTATATATTCTTCTAAGCAATTTGGAAAATTGTGTTCATCCCTGAACACTTTTTTCCCCCCTGCTTCTATGTTCTTCCACTTGATCCAAAGGTGTAATAATGAATATTGAAAAACTCAAATCAGACGAGACAAACTTTTTATTGATTAAGTTTTCATTAAGCACAGCAGCACCTTATGAAAGGAAATGCTGAATCCATCATTTTATGGAGATTATAAATCCAGATAAATTATTGCAATCACAAGATTTTGCAATTTACAGATTTTAATATTGTTCACTTGTATCATATGTCAGGATGGCTGTGGCAGAGTTGCAGGTGAAAGCTTAGTGTATGTTGGCTTGACAACTATGAAACAGGTGAAAAGGCAAAAGTTTTTTCTTACTTTCCTGGCCAGAACATAATTTGTGTTTCAAATTAAAGTCATGCTTTAGCAATTGCAAATCGAACTGTGAAAACATTCCTTTCAATTTTTTTTTTCTAACTTTCCAGCAGCTGAACTGGATACGTAGAGTCATGAAAATGCAAAAGTTTCAGTGTAAGAACAGAATAAGAATGAGAATAATTGGGATTTTCTGCATATTTGGGATTTCTTTCAGTGACTATTAAAGAAGAAATCTGGGCTGAAACATCACAATACATGGATCAAAAAAGGTTTTTTTCTTCTAGAGTCTGTGGTGACCAGATCTGGTTTTCTGCTTATGCAGTGAGTATAAAAAAAAACAAACCAAATGTGGTGCCATGTTCTGAACAAACAGTTTGACTGGCACTGTACATACTGTTTCCTTGATCCAGATATAAAATTTCACACTGGAGAAGTGTTATGTGGAGATCCCAAAGGTAAGTTTTCCTGAAGCATGAATTCCCAACTTACATCATGACTGTCTCTGAAGTTGGGGTTTTTTTATTCTGAGACTGGAAACAGATTTGATGCAGCTTTGAACTCTACAAAATACTGTGTGCTTGTTGTTGGATCAGATGTGACAAAATTCCTTCCCTTTTCACTAAACATTTTTATCTTGGACTTTCAAATCTGATGTCAGTGAAAGAATTGTTCCTTACCTGGTATTTTATCAGGTGCATGTTGGCTTCAGCTGAAACTGTGGGTGTGAAAGCCTCTGGAAAAAAAACCAGACCTACAGCACTCTTTTTGTTTCATGGTGGTGCTCTGGTTTTAATCTTACCAAATTTCTACTGAGTTTTGCCTGGAATGGTTTAAATAGGGCCAGTTTGGATGGTCAAATCCCACAGAGGTGCTTGCCTAAAACCAGCAGAAGGCATGACTGATGTAGTGATAGAAATGTATAATTACTAAACATGGATGAGCCAAGCCCCAGCACCTCTGGTTACCTGGCAGGCAGAATTCAGCAAGGGTCTGGAAGGGACCCAGTTACGCTGCTTGGTGCCGACCAGTGATGACCCCTGCTCAGCCCCATGTTCACCACTGGTGGGTCTGAGGAGGGGATCGCTCTGTTCGTGTGCTCTGAGCTGCCCAGAGCTGCACTACTAGGATCAAACCCATCGCAAAGTGCAGCTGGGATGTGGTTTTAACATGTGGCTGGAGGAGGTGACATTGGCTCACTGGGTTGTGTAATGTGGTAGCGTGCAGGCTGAGGACCTAGACCTGTGCTAAATCATCTCTTTAGGCTTAAGATTTGTAGGTTTAAACCATAATCTCCTGGAGATTATTTGAAGAAGGGTGTTGCAGGCAAGGATGGATGAGGGGGATTCTGGTACTTGTTAAACTGTGTCATGGCAGGAGGAAATTTGGGAATCGTGGGTCTGGAAGGGGAAGAGGCAAAAGGAGTGTTCTGGTAGGTTAAAGAGGAGGGAACCTGGGCTGCTTGTATCATGCAAACTGAGGAATATTTACATCATATTCTCATTATAGCTAGTGTGGAAAGTGTTTAACTCCTTGGGAAGCAAGAGACTGAAACCAAGTAATGCCCCAAGGTGGGTGACCTAACCACAAAGCACTAATCAGGTTCTCCTTGGACAAATCATTTGCAGCAGTGTAGAACAGTGTCCCCTCTGCCTACTTCTCAAGTCTTATTTTGCCTTTGGTTTTCTTTTAATGTTGCCTTCCTAGGAAAGAAAAAAAAACCCACAATTTTATTACTACTAGAATAGGTTAAGGAGAGCAAAACACTGCTAAATTTTTTCATTATGATCCAAAAAGATCTTTCCATAGACTGTGGCACAGAAGTATTATCACCTCATGTGTTTTTTACAATTTTCCATCTTTCCAACGGTATTTGTTAGCACTTTGTAACTGTCTTTAAGTTAGTGTCTGTCCAGGCTATCGAAGAGCATGCAGTATAAATTTCCCATTGCACAAATAGGCTCCCTGAAAGCCAATGTGTAAAGGACAGGTCATACTGAAGCTGCTTTATTTGCTGCCATTTAATGTGCAGGTCCATCGTGCCATTAGAAACTCATCAAGCCTTTGGTAACTCAGCTAGGAAAAGTTCTCCCACCCTGCAGTTGGTGGATGGGTTCACAGGCGGTCAGCTATGAAACACTGATTCCCTAGTTCCAAAACTAGGCTGCTCTGTTCAATGTCCCTATAAATAAATTAAGGAAAATCACAAATTCAGAGGTTTTCCCCACCCCTTTACTGATGATAATAAATAATATTGTGGGGCAAGCAGCAGTGATCTGTCAGGTGAAGAACATCCTAGGTGAGCTTCTGTGTGTCAGATGTGAACTTTGGGCACTTCTTGGCAGGCAGGCACTCACCCGAGCGTTGGCAGCAAACCAGTGAGCATATGTGCTCCAGTAGCTCCTGCCCAGCAGGGATAAGGCTTCTCTTTCTCTCTGAAAGAGAAGGGTTTTTTCAGGAATTCAACAAAGCCTGTAGACTTTGAGGACATGACTGCTCTTCCTGGAATTAACAGGCTTAGTCGAGTTGCAGACTGAGATTCTTTGGTTCAGCTAATGTTACATCTGCCATTCATAATGCTTACTGGGTTTTTAAATGCCAAGGCCATGCTGGTAGGAAAAGTAGTGACTAGCAGGAGGGCCTGATTAATGGGAGCCTACCCGAGGGGAAGGGAGATCAGCCCAAGATTTCTGTCATCCATTAATAAGACCAGAACGAAGTCTCCACACTGCAGCAACTGTGAATTATTTAGTTACCACAGATGGACAGTGTCTCATTTGAGTCAACGGGGTTTGGCCACAACCTGCCATCAGAGATCTGGCTTTGCTTAAAGCCCATTGGAAGGCATATGTAGCAGATATCTGACCAGCTGAGGCATTTTCTGTTGCCTAGTGAGCTTTGGCCCTTTAGCAGCGTGCTGGTTCCTCGGAAAGAATTGAATCACCCTCCACTAAGAAGCACAATTTTAATTTGTGCCAAGTTTGCCACTCAAGGAAATAGCAGCAAGCAGATAGCTGACTGTAGAGCCAAGGTTTCCACCATGCTCTGTCCCTGGTTGAGGGGGAAAGCCCCTGAAAGGTGCTCTTAATTTGTGCCAAGTGGCATCCATTCCTAGAGAATCATCCTTGAGCTAAGTATAGCTCCTTCCCAGCATCCCCTCCATCCTCCTACACAGCTCTGGCCAGAAGCTAAGGGAGACCAGTGGACACAGAGCCAGGTACAACAGCTCTCAGGAATAGCACTGGGATCCTTCTGGTATAGCAGGAGGAGTGTATAATGGGTAGGATGGGATGAAAAATAGGTTGCAAATCAAGACTAAAGTTTGTATGTGATCAATAATGGAAGAAACTGATCAGCCCAGCATTGCTCTTGCTCTGTGGTGTCTGTTGGCCAAGCAATGGTACCATAGATGGGTGTATTGTTTTCAGGCCATTCTCAGTTAGGGCTTACTCTGCATCATTTTGGAAAAATACTGTTTTAATCATTTGTCATAGAAATGACCTATATAACACAGGAGATCTCAGTTCTTTATGTTTTTGGTGAGAATGACGTGAGGAAGAGGAGAGAATGTTTGAGCAGCCCGACATCTTGACCAACATGGTCATTCTTAGGTTGACCCAATGCCTTCCTCCAGACTGTTGGTGGATGCATCTCAGGCTCTGGAGAGCAGAAGCTGCTGCCTTCCCTGGCAGTGCCTGGCTGGGCTCGGTGTGGGCTGGCAGAAAACTCCTGTCCCTGTGCTAAGGAAAGACAAAGGCAGAAGATGTGCAAAAAGGTAGGATCAGAGGAGCACATACAGCTGGAATTTGGGAGTTTGAAAATGAGGCCAAAAGCCACTGTCTCAACATTTTGGCCTCAGCTGAAATTGCTGGATTTTGACCTTTGCTGCTTTGGTTGTGCAGTTTGTTTGGTTTGGTTTGGCTTTTTGGAGGGGTTCAGAAGAATTTCCAATGATTGTTTACCACAGCCAGTTGAGGATTATTGGCATCAACATTTTAGCACTCCTGGACCAGTGAGATCCAACCCCTGACTCAATTTTACAATATACAATTCAATCCCTGTGGCTAAAGAACGTCCTTCACCTCAAGTAGAAGTTATTCTCCTTCTACCCTCTATGTATAGGGACAGAAGAAATGTCATGATTGTGACTTCCATGGATGCAGCCCAGAGGATCTGATGGGCAGAGCATCCCTCAGAGTTTCCAGTGTTTAACCAGAGCTGTGTGTTCGTTTTTTTCATTCCTGTGGAATGTGTGTAGAGGTGCTGGGAAGAGGCTTAAACCATTAGAGGAAAACAAATAGGGCATAATCTGAAAAGTTTGAAAACTATCATTGAAACAGATTTGTTATGTCATTGCTGAAGGTATTGTCTGTAGACGTCAAGGGTGTTTGTAGCTTCTCTGCCCTTTCAGCATCACTTTGGGTGATTCTTATCTGCGTGCTACTATTTTTAATCTAAATAGACAGAGTCTCTCCTGGTATTCTCAGTTGGAGATGTTATTTGTCTTCCTGGCCTCAAATATTGTGGAGTGGCCATTAAGAATTGTCTGGTGTTGCCATAGAGGTGTCTGTCTTCATGATAACAAAGTGATTTCTGTCCTTTCTAGGGCATAGGCCCCTGTCATTGTCACTGATAGAATAATGGGAGAGTATCAAATGAAGGTGGCCAGGCTGACTGGTTTTGTCAGGTGTAGTTTTCACTGAAGGTACACAAGAGATGCTGTGTATTTTGCCAGAACTCCTTTTGAACTATGTCTTTAGTGGAGCTCTTCTACCAGAGGATCCTTGGGAATATATTTAGAATGAAATTTGCTCCCACCTGCACTGCCCTTGTTGGATATTTTCTCCCTCAGCCCATCCAAAAGTTCAGAGGCTGAAGTTTCAATCCTGTTAGTATTTATTGACCTAAAGTTTTGTAACATTTCATTGGCTTTCTGGTTTTGGATGGAGGTGGGATGGGAAGGGAGACACACTGATGGGGTAGCTACATGACAGCTGCCCATCTGTTTTGGGGGTTGTCCATCAACAGAGATTACCTGTTATGGGACCTCTCAGTCCAAAAAGGATGATGAGAATCTGGAAGGGTCCAGCAGGAGCTACCAAGGTTGTCAGAGACATAGAGCACAAGACCTATGACAAGAGGTAGAGGGAGCTGGGCTTATGCAGTCAGGAGAACTCTTGGGGGTAAGGTGTGACTGGCAGCCAGATGAAAGCTGCATGGTCTGAGGTTGAATCCCACCTAGGACATTTATATCAGACTAATTGCCACATAATACTGCTAATATGTGATCCAATTTTTGTTACAAACATATAAAAGCAATCCTGTAAGATTTTGTAAACCTCTATCATGGGTGGAACCTCCTTTCAGTTCTGCAGTGTATTTTCATGTACTTCTTCATGGGAATTTTCACCAGCAGACCCACTCTCTGGTGTTGTCAAATTCTATTGAGGTTTTTTTCTGGTCCACTGACCTTTCCTGCCTACAAATACCAGCTTTCACTGCTCTCTCATTACTCATTCATTAATAAATTTAGCAAATCAGATTGATTTTATTATGGTACATAGGAGTATTTTGCAATCAACCTTATCTAACACAGAAAAATGACCAAATATTTCAATTCTTTGTGTTCTGTCTCTGAGCCAGCTTCTCATTGATTGCTATCCCTTGACCACTTACTCTTCAGAAGCAGCTTTTTGCTAGGAGAATATAAATTTCCATTAAAATGATGACAATAATTTTCTGATAACTGTTTTGTTTACTGACTCAAGGAATCACAGGAGGGTAGAAAACCCACAACTTTCTGTAGAAAAACCTGTTGTATAACCCCAGCCATGAGCTCCATGTTTTTGAGATCTTTAGGTGATTAAAACTAACATGACTGCACTATTTGGGGTGGAATAATGCAGATGTGTCCAGTGAGAATCTCAATTTGTATTGGCAATGACCATAAATTAGGAGTTATTTAAGAGGTGAGGCAGGGGCATCAGAAAGGACAAGTGGATCTGGTGCGTAGTAAGATAAGATATATGCATTTTTTTCAGCAAGTTTTCTTCTGCAGATTTAACATGTTCTGTTTCTTATTGATGCTCTGAGAACAGCATCTTCACATTGGGAAAATAAAATTTTCTGCTCAGTTTCCCACAACCAATTAATTATTCACTATTTAAGAACTCTGGGATCTCATCAGCAAAAGTGATAGGGCAGGAGTGAAGAGAAGTCACAGTATGTGATGCCACAACTCATGTAAACTCAGGCATGAGAAGAATGATTTATTTGAAAAGAATCCAATATCCATTCTTTTATTTCTGTTTTGCACATTTATTGTGGGTCTTTAGGACGTAAATCACCTATAACACTTATTTTCCATTAAAACACAGAAATACAACAACATTTCCACTTGTGACTGTGTACGTTAGAAACAAGTAATGAATTTTAATCATGGGCTAGAAACTCGGTTGATGTAAACTGCAACAGCTCCTCTGAAATCCGTGGAGTTACATGAGTTTATCCCACCATAAATTTTGGACAAGTGTATTTTAAATAGATCCTGAAGTGGTAGCCAGTTGGCCTGTCCCAAAAGCTAAGCTAATCCAGACAGAAGGGTCTACTAGCTGACAAGGAACATGAATGAATATTTTATACATCTCTTCCCGTTCCTTGAATTTGCTCTGATTGTTATTACACAAGGTGACTGGCTGGCTTGTATTCAACACTTCCAGTAGATGTCCTTTTTCCTTTCCAAAGCAGCTGTTACACCAGCAGGGCAGGGGAGCACTTACCACACCCTGGCCTTGGCTGCTGCCCAGCATGCCAGCCTCATGTGGACTAGGGAGGGTGGCAACCACCAGTGTAGTCCCCTAACCCTCAAAGCATTGTGGTGTTTTGTTCACCAGCAGCCTAAAGGTATCCTATTTGGTCTGGTTTGTTTGGTGACTAGTATTAACAAAGATAAACTCTATAGGAAGAGCATTTTGCCCACTTGAGTATTCATCACCAAGCTGGTTGCTGCCATGCACATTGCCAAGTATCTCATGTAACCTCATTCCTGCCCACAGCAGGGGGGTTGGAACTAGATGATCTTTAAGGTCCCTTCCAACCCTGATGATTCTATGATTCTATATGAGAGCAAGGGGTATCTTCTATTTGGGGATGTTTCTCTGATGGCTGTCCAGCTTGTATCACAGTGGACTATTAACATGGTGTAGTTTTGTAGGCAGACAGAATCCACTTTTCTTTATGTAAGTGTGTTATTCTGAGTCATCGTAACGAGAAGTAGAATAGTTGCACTGAAAAAAGGTTATTAGCTCCAGAGCTTGGTGACAGAAGTTTTTTGCTGCAGAACAGTGAGAGAGCTTGAGATTGTCTAAAACTATAATCTTCTAATGTGCTAAATCTCTGTTCCCTGAACTCACAGTCTTTTTATATTACAGTGAGCTTGTCATAACTTGCAGATGTAGGCTGGTAAATAGTGCATCTTATATTTAGTAAATAGAGAAAAAAACCCAACATTAAACCTTTCCTGTAGAATTTTTTCCACTACAGTACTTAAACTTACTGGAAAAATCCAAGATGGCATAAACTGTCAAGCACCAAGACACAGCTAATCCAGGGCAGCTTTTTCCTCGGGATGAACATTCAAGGACGTTCTGGCCTTTCTGCTTAAATCCTGCAAAAGATGCAGGCAAAGTAAATATTAGGTTGGTGCTAATTTCTTTTCTTTGCACATCAGGTATCAAGGCTCTTGCCAGTTTTTTTTCTGGCAAGCCTGATTACCAGGTTTGCTTGCCAAGGCTGGAGAGAAACATCCTTTGTTGGCAGGATGGACTGGATGACCTAACACTCGTAGCTGTTCCTTCCTACAGCTTCTGTACTTGTGCTGAAGATTGCAGCACCATAGTTTCGACTTACTGAAACCCTGTCATTGCTATTACTTCTTGACTATTGAAGTTAAAGATACTTGCCCAGAACAAAATAAAATATGTTGTACTTGAAAGATATGAGCACCTTATTATTAAAGCTCCGTCACAGGGTTTCGGTGTCTGGGCCACATTTTCAAAGGTACCTAAATAATTTTATAAATATCTAGTGAACCTTGTGAAGTGCCTGAGAAGCCAAGTGATGATCAGCATGCTCCTTGAACACAATCTCTTAGTAATGAATGCTTGGTTGTTGAGGAAAAGGACTTGGAGGGACAGATTTCCACCTATTAACTAGGTGAGAAAAATCTATTAATCTTTCTTCCCTCTGCAGGAGTGCTACAAATGCACCAAACTGTGAAGTTAAGTGTTTTTATACCTTGCAATGACAAATTGTCCATGTTACAGTCCTTTTAAAAGCAGGAACTATGTAAGGCCTTTCTGCAGGAAATTGTCTTTCTCCTCATTAAGCTAATTTTTTTTTTTTTTTTCCTGGAATACAGAGTATTCCACACATTTGCAATTGCTGAAACATGCTCTCACCATAAAGTCATTAATGAAGGCAGCTAAGTAAGAGATACCATTAGAATCATTACCTAGTGACAAGATAAAATTATTCTGACATTTCATCTCTTAGGCTGAATTCTGTTCTCATGTGGTGTTTCGTTACAAAGATAAGAATTAAAATAATAAAGCCAGAGTTTAGCAAATTTATTTCTAATCTTGAAGCCATATGGTCCTAGTGCATGATGGTAACGGCTGCAGCCTTCATGAGTAAGGCAATAGCAGAAGAATGGCAGTAAATAAAAATGTGAAAAAATTCCTATGGTTATTATTCTAAAAGACATGAAGTGGGTGAATGCAAAGTTGCCCAGGCTAGAAGTGGATGCCCACCATTTACCGTGGCTGATATCCTGATCCACTCTCTGCAACAGCATCACTTGGCAACCAAATCAGGACCTGTGCTGCTATTATATTTTCCTTCTCAGTGCACAAAAATTTCGTTTTAAAAGTAGTTACAAATTAGATTTTTCTATGAACAAAGCTGACAAAGTCATAAATATCTGACTTTGTATCTGATCAGAGACCAAGGCAGAGAGACTTCAAGTAATAGGCAGAGCAGATGGAGCCTCTGTTTTATTACTTTGCTTTCTGGGTTTTTTATTTATATACTTCAGTAAAGCCTTTGACAAGGTCTCCCACAGCATCCTCAGAGCTAAACTGAGGAAGTGTGGACTGGACACACGNAAGGGAGCGGAGCATCTCCCTTATGAGGAAAGGCTGAGGGAGCTGGGTCTCTTTAGTTTGCAGAAGAGGAGACTGAGGGGAGACCTCATTAATGTTTATAAATATGTAAAGCGTGAGTGTCATGAAGATGGAGCCAGGCTCTTCTCAGTGACAAACAATGATAAGACAAGGGGTAATGGGTACAAACTGGAACACAGGAGGTTCCACTTAAATATGAGAAGAAACTTCTTCTCAGTGAGGGTAAGAGGACACTGGAACAGGCTGCCCAGGGAGGTTGTGGAGTCTCCTTCTCTGGAGATATTCAAAACCCGCCTGGACGTGTTCCTGTGTAACCTCATCTAGGTGATCCTGCTCCGGCAGGGGGATTGGACTAGATGATCTGTTGAGGTCCCTTCCAATCCCTGACATTCTGTGATTCTGAGGACAAGAGAGACACATTTAACAGGTTATATCCTGCATTATTTTTTAAGCAATGTGTGCATGAGTTTGATGTGTTTGTTTTCTTTTGAATCAGCTTCAGTGATCAGTAAATGCCAAGTGCAAAGCTAAAGTCCACTTGTGTAGAGGCAGGTATATTGTAATGCTAGAGAACAGTCTGCCAGAGCCTCAGTACTGCGAGGAAATGGAAAAGCTGGTTTTCAGGTAGAAGCTCTTTTTTTAAAAACAGCTTTTCATTCTAGCAGAAGGGAGGGTAACATCTCTGTGTAGCCACAAAGATGATTAAGGGAGTGGAATATCTCCCTTATGAGGAAAGGCTGAGGGAGCTGGGTCTCTTTAGCTTGGAAAAAAAGAGACTGAGGGGTGACCTTATGAATGTTTATAAACATGTTAAGGGAGAGTGTCAGGAGGATGGAGCCAGGCTCTTTTCAGTGGTATCTAGTGACAAGGGGCAACAGGTATAAGCTGGAACATAGGAGGTTCCACCTAAATATGAGAAGAAACTTCTTCCCAGTGAGGGTGACAGACACTGGAACAGGCTGCCCAGGGAGGTTGTGGAGTCTCCTTCTCTGGAGATGTTTAAAGCCCACTTAGACGTGTTCCTGTGTGACCTGCTCTAGGTGATCCTGCTCCAACAGGGGGATTGGACTAGCTGATCTTTTGAGGTCCCTTCCAACCCCTAACATTCTGTGATTCTAGGGTGCATCTGCAGCAGCATTTTAGCTTGACTCAGAAGCACGCCTTTGAAGTGTCTCTCCCAACTCTGCCACCATCCCATGCTTTGGGATGAGTCGCAGAGATGTCCCACATCACCCCAGCTCATTTTCTGAAGGATGCATTCTGAGAGGCTGGTGTGGCTCCTGTCACCTTAGCTGCTTGTCCAGTGCCACCCCCAGAGCCCCCATGTCCCTGTGTACCACCCACTCACCCACCAGGCCAACAGCATGACTGTCCTCCAGAAGCCTGGCCCTCAAGGGCTGCAGCTCAATCATCGTGTTGTTGCACACACTGAATGGAACCAAAGCCAGCTCCTTCTTGTTGTCATCATCATAATAGTAATAATAACAATAATAATAATAATAATAATGATAATGTCTCACATAAGAAGGGCCATCATGCCATGTGGGCATGACCTAAGAGGGAGGGAGCCCTGATCACTAGGGATGCAAGCCAGCCTGTGACACCAGGAGCTGGGAATCACTGTCAGGTCACGTTTTATGTCATCTAGCCTGAAATTTAGAAGAGGAAATACTTTCCCTGGAACTTGTGAAGTACAGGTTATCCATAAGGTTTTGCACCCTATGCTGGTCATTGCTGATAAATGTGAATTTTGTTCAGGGTGACTGTGTGTTGATACTTGAAAACTGAAGGAAAGAAGACAAAAGCAGCATCCCTGTGCCTTAGGGGTGGGCTTTGAAGAATATTTGCATGGCTGGGGAATTATTTGTAGAGTTTGTGCATTTACAGTCCTGCAAGCACAGCATTTGATCAGAGACTGGGGACTAATCACAAGCAAGTATAAGTTAGTTAAACACACAGACAAGAAAATAATGATACTGAGTGTGTTCAGGCATTAAGAGAAAAGGGCAGAGAAAGATCAAAACCAACCTGAAGTCAATGGATTAAGGACATATCAGACAACATGACATCACCGGTAATATATTTCTAACTTTTCACTCATTTTTCTTCCTCGGTTTGCTATGTTTCTTTTATCTCCATTTTCATCCCAGAAATATTATAGTATCTTAGAAATCCACCTGTGTGCAAGAGCTTGCATGTCTGAGGCAAATATTACAAGTACTTTGGGGTTAACATTATGTCTGTTTATTAGTCTAGACAGAACCAAGCTCAATGAATAAATAACAATAGTTTATCCGAAGGAAATTGATTTGGAAATAATTATTCAATGGGGGAAAGTGCCAATATCTCAGTGCAACATTTGCATGAAGTATTATTTGCAGAGTGTTATTCAAACATATATTGCAGTACTGAATAAGGAAAACATTTATCCATAATAAGTATTTGACAAAAATATTGCTGGTTTGCAATGAATAATTCAGTCTGCATTAGTAACATGTGTGTGATTGTGCATATTATTCGTATCTTTACAAATGCTATGGTAAATTGCTACAGGTTAATAGGTACTTATATCCTTTTCTGTGTAGAATGCTATAGGTCCAATTTTTCAGAGGAGCTGAGCCACCCAGAAGTTTAAACATGATAATGAGCTGCAGATACCAAGTGTGTGTGTGTAAATTAGGCAACGTTAATCTCAGGGAGGCTGTTTGGAACTGGCATGGGAGGATAACACAGCAGCCTGAACTAGGGACATATTCTGTAGGGCTCTGTGGAATCACCTGAGTATTCATTTCACCCTAAATATTCTTTTCTCCTGAATACAACGTACAGATTTAGAACTGATAGTGTGAGGTGTTTAAAAGCTGAAACTGAACAGATTGCTGATGGAAATGCCAGAAGATGGAGAAGACCAATTACTGGACACTGTGATGAAAGGTGACAAAACCTTGTGAAAAACAAGACACACTGATCTAGAAAGCTCAGTGCAAAAAGATCTCCCTACCGTGTTTCTACTTCTGTAGAATTACAATTACAGCAATTGTGGTTGTGTTTAGGCAGGCAGTGAGAATCGAGCACTGTAAATAGCTGTGGGTCTGGCATCCCATTGTTAAGCTCTGGACAGGCATTGAACAAATCCATGCTCCAAGCCAGAGATGTATGTGAGGCATATACAAGAGAACAGAGAAAAACAGAATGTGAAACATTTTCTTTAGGTGTAGCTTTTCTCACTGATCCCAAAAGCTCATCATTCTAAAGCAAACTGGAGTTGTCAATTCCATAAAATGTGTGATTTCTGAGAGGATTTAAAGTTAAGCTGGTTCAATTATTCACCCGTTGAGTTCAAAGAGCTCCCTAAACTGCATCAACCCATATGTCTGGTTAAAAGTTTGCATATGTTGTAGAGCAGTTTTGATAACACTGCAGTAATATTGCCATAACCAACAGATATTAATAACAGGTCATTAAGAAAGCCCTGTATCTATTTAAGTCTCTCTCTCTCTGTTTATCTCCATACACATCCTAATGGACCATTATTTCTATGCACCAAACAAGCCAGTGAGCCCAGCACAGGGATGTATGCATGACTAGATGGTGCTAATGAAACATTGGTTATTTTAGGAAGCCATGCCTTGATGCCTGCTAAAGAAAAGCAGGAGATTATAGCACAGGCCACCGAAGTGCTGGGGCCTGGGCTGTGGGCCCCAAGTTGGAGTTGACCTGTGGATGAGTCACAACCCAACAACATGTTTTGTTCCCCAAGTGGTTTCAGGCCCCAGAGACAGAACCTGGCCCAGCTGTGTGAGGTCCCACCTGCCCCCAGGTGATCATGGTTGGGGGGGTGGGTGAAGCTAGAGATATATCAACCAGGAACCGACCAGTTTGAGAGAAGCAACAAGGAGCTGATCAATTTGAAGAGAGTTCCTGTTGGGGGCAGCTTGCTGAGCTCTCTCAGTGCTGTGTTCCCCCTTGGCTGCTTTGAGATGGAGAAGAGCAAACAGATGAAGAATAAAAGCTGAAGTTATGCTGAGGGGATGTTGCTGCATTTGGTGTTGAGGAAGAAGAGAGCTGGCAGCACAACCACAGAGAGCACAGGAACACGGTGACAGCACAGCCTTGAAGGTACATTATCAAAAGCTGTAAGTACAAATCACAAGCAGTAAATTACTGATCTCAAGAGAAATGTAATCCCAAGAGCTGGGTAGAACCAGTTTTAGGGCCTAACTGGGACATGGGATGAGTTGTGTAACAGCTATTGCAGCTGGCTGGCAGCACAGGTGGAGACAGTTTTAGATGGTACATGAGATTGCAACAAAACCAACTAGTTGCACTGGAATCTTATTTCAGAATTGGGTATGTGAGCTGATCACTCTGATATCTTGTATTGGATACATACGTAAAATTAATTTCATCATCGTATTTGCTCTCGTGTTGTGTTGTTTGTCTTTGGCTTGAGCACCGTGTCCAGTTTTGGGCACCACAGTATAGGAAGGACATTTTGGTGCTGGAGAGGGTACAGAGAGGCCAATAAAGCTGGTGAAGGGTCTGGAGAATATGTTGTATGAGGAGCACCTGAGGTAACTGGGATTGTTTAGCTTGGAGAAGAGGAGGCTGAGAGGAGACCTCATTGCTCTCTACAACTACCTAAAAGGAGGTTGTAGGGAGGCTGGTGTTGGTCTCTTCTCCCAAGTAACTAATGACAGGACAAGTTGTGCCAGAGGAGGTTTAGATTGGATATTAAGAAGTTTTTTATTGAAAGAGTGGTCAGGCACTGGAACAGGCTGCTCAGGGAAGTGGTGGAGTCACCATCCCTGAAGGTGTTAAAAAAAATGAGTAGATGTGGCACTTTGGGACATGGTCTAGTGATGAGGGAGATGTTGGGATGAAGGTTGGACTTGATGATCCTGGAGGTCTTTTCCAACCTACGTGATTCCATGATTGGGGTGTAATTTGGATACATTACACAGACAGCTATACATTTTGGTTTTCTTGGAAAAGAAACATCAACACTAGCTGCTGTGTTGCTTAAAACACCTTTGTTTTATACAAAGCTTGCAGACCTTCATCATCCCAGATGATGCCGTTCCGTATGTCCAAGCATATTCTAGCATAACCTGGCATTGTAAATCTCTGGAAAAGACTTCAAGAAGCAGATATATTTAGATATAAAATATAGGCTTTTAGCCTATAATGTCTTTGCAGGAACAAGATTATGCTCTTGTGACTGATCTTTAAGCTGAAGAAAACTGATGTGCCTTTTCTGCCTGATTTTATTTTGTGCTGACATAGGCTGGTAGAGCAAGTAAATAAATAATGTTTACACAAAGCTGTACTAGAATCATGTAGGTTTTATAACATGGTCACACCTGAACAGCTTGATGATGTTATATCAATTAAAGATGTTTCTGGTGCATAAAAAGATGCTGCATGCTGTAAGTGACAAAGCTGAAATACTGACTTACAAACTTGCTGTCCCATCCAGTGAGCTTGTTAAAGAGCATCCTTCCAGAAGCTGGTGCTAACTGTGAGTGATCAGCCATGAATCCACTGAGTGGATATCCTGTAAGAATAGATTTTGAGCCCCCATCTTTAATCTGCAGACACTTCTGAAAAACAGCATCTGTGAAATGATATCTTAGTGCAGACATTTGACACAGGGCTAGTGCTACAGCTCCAGGACCCCCTTCTTCTGATAGGAAGAATAAAGGACTTTAGGAAGCAGTGTGGGCAGGATTCTGATCCACCATACATTGACAGTGCTCATCAGCCCTGAGTCATGGAGAGCCAACCTCCCTTGGGATCACGTAGGACTCTGAAGATTAAGGCAAATGCACTTTCATCCTTCTCTGGGACAGAAGTTTCAACCTGCAGAAACAGGATAACTTCATTTTTCAGCTCATTTTCACATGCCATTGCTAGAGGCATTACTCTTCCATTTTGAATCCTTCTTACCACTTTTCCATGTTTGACCTGCTTTTCATTTTTTCTTTCTTTCTCCTTTTTCTCTTCTCTTTATATTCTTAATTTTTGAGAGCTAGTGTTACAGTGCTGCTCTAAATGAGTTACCCTTAAACACTCTGAGAGATGCCTTCTCAGATACGTTTTCCCTGCGTTACACCTGATGTTGTCTGCACAAGAGCTCTTGTGTTTTTAGGAGGCCTTTGATTCCTGCTGTATCAAATCTTAGCATCTCCCTTAAGGACCAAGAGTTTCAAATAGGCAGAATTCTCTCCAGTCTTGTTTTCATGATATCCTTGGTATGTGGCCTCTGGCCAATGTATTCTGGCTCCCCACACTGCCTCCCCTCCCTCAGCACACTTCATTCTGGAAGGCTTTGCTCCTAAGTACGTGGCTTCCTCAGAGGAGCAGGAGTGCTCTGCTTTTCCCTTTGCTCTAGGAGAAAATGAGGTGCTATTGGCAACTCTTAGGAATAAATATCTGCAGATTCCATGGTGAGGCAGAAGGACAGAGAACCTTCAGACCAAGGCCTGGGGTAGCTCATGCTGTGGATCTGAGCAGGTCTAACTCTCTGATGTGGGGTTACAGAGGCCAAGTCATGGTTCTGTGTGTGGTTTTACTCTTAGTGCTTCAGTAAGTGATGGTTTAAGTTAGTGACTTCAGATGTAACAGCTGTAGGTTGTGTGACTCTCTTGAGAGAGCATTCATGCAAGAATTACCTGGATGGGTTTATAACAAAAAGAGCTAACTTAATGTGATTTTTTTCAGCTTCAGAAAAGATGTTTAAACTTTATTCTAGCAGGATCTAATTCATTTCACTGGAGCAAACACAAGCAGTTCAGGCTTCTAAAAACAAAACCAAACCAGGCTGGAATTTCAGCAAAAATTTAACAGCATAAATGATGCATTAATGAAGACTTCATTACTTGTACCAGATCTAGCATGGTGCATTGTAAGGACTATCAAAACTGATCTTCAGTTGTCAGGTTAATAGATGTGAGGCCCATTTGGCCAAACCTCTACTCTTAGTCTGGCAGGGCAGAGCCCTGGGCTTCTGAGACCTGCAGCCCCTTGGCAGCACTGCAGGTGTGTTGGAGCTGACAGCCCAGAGCTGGGCTGGTGCCTCCTGCTCCTTATGAGGGATGTGAAGTTAGAAATCACTAGTGAGTCTCTCTCTGCATGGAGCTTGTTCCAGGATTAGTGGATTTTGGGCCAGAGGAAGCCACAGGGACTAGTCAATCTGACTGTTCTCCTAGAGAAGAATTTACCACTGCAGCTGGTAAATTTGCCTTGTACAGCTCAGATGACTGCACATGTACTGCATTTAATTGAGCACTGTACTAAGAAAAAACCCAAAACAACCCAAAAAACCAACCAATAACAAAATCCCAACCTTTTTTATTTGAAGCTTAGCTTTTTAATAGACAATGACAAAAAGCTGCAGTAGAAACACTGTGAGCCCTGGGTTAGAAGCCAAGAAGTGTAATTGCACAACGAGCTATTGCACGTGTGGGGAAAGTGTGATCCTGGCATTGATTTTTCCATTACTGTATCAAGCTCCATGTGTGAAGCATTAACAGTGCTTCAGCAGGTGTGTATGAAAATCTGTCATTTGCTACAGTTGCCTCAGTGCCTGCCCTCTACCAGCCCCCAAACCAGCCCCATGCTCCCTGCTGGGTGTTCTGGAGGTGTGAGAAATGATCACTCATGACACCCGAGAACTAGATACAGAAAGGGGAGATGGCAGCACATCCTATCTGCAAGATTGCACCTGCCACAGTGCCCTCAACATGCAGGGAAGGGAGCTGGGCTTCTGTAAAAGGAGCAGAAATTAAAGGAGTAACTTATCCTCCAAGAGCAGGAGCTGCCAGTGCAGGTGTGTCAATGCCCTCCAGTGCTGCAGTGAGAGCCAGGTGGGGAATGGACCTCCTTTGTTCAGGGCTGGGTGAAGAACTCTGTCTTGTCCTCTTAAGCCACTGATCCAAGGCAGACATGAAGAGCAGCCTTTTTGATTTGAAACTTCCCAATTCTGCTGTAAGGAAATATTCCAAATCCCCAAGATACAACTGCTGTGTAACCCACCTGGTCCACCTGCCAGCAAATTTAGTTTTCAAATGCAATTGGTAGAATGGTTGCTCCATGTGATGTGTCTTTCCTGCACAAAGCCTTGCTTCCCTCTCTGCCCCACCTTCAGAGACTCTTGAATTCCCCAAAATGTGGCTGAGATGCCTTACTAGAATCCTCATGGTTACAAGGATGGACAGCAAAAGGAGTCAGAAATGGCACACTGGAACCACCACCTTTCAAAAGGTGGAAATTTTGGGAGGGGACAAAATATAACAAGAGCCAGGGAGATGGTGTCAGATGCTGTGGTTGGAAGGGTGTTAAGAGGAGGCAGGGGGGATGCATCAGGATTGATGCAGGGTTTGGATTAATCCAGAAATAATAATCTTGGACCAGCCCTATATCTTCTCAGTCTGGAAAAACTGATCCAAGTGTAAGAGGTTAAAGGCAAGAAGATATTAAGCAAAAGACAGAGTGGAACTGGGAGAGAAGGGTGTAGGATTGGAGAGGTGAGAAGGGATATTGAGGTAGGTAGTTGCAAAAGCAGTGCAGTGTTTCTCTAATGTGCTATACAGAAAAGTGAAAACCTGTTGGGATTTTAGGTGATAGGGTCAGGCTCTGTGTGGGCAAACCGTTTCCCTGTGCTTGTTACCTGGAAATGATATCACTTATCCAGACTCTCCCAGGGTTAGTTTTACTCTAAAACAACAGCCAGGCATTTGGCACTTGTGATCTGAAGGTAAGAATATTGACTAATTTCACAGGAATAGAAAATGTGCTAAAGGATTTGCCCCCCCACTCCCTGCAGTTATTTCCTTGTTTTCAGCAACTCCAATTGCTATTGCTTCTTAGGCAAATTTTCTACTCTTGCAAACTGTAACACTGTCTGGGTTCATTGCTGTTTCTTTATGGTTAACTGGAGCAAAAAGGTCCATATCATGTTTGGGGTTTCTTGTTACAAGTAGCAAGAACAAGCTCTAACACAGGGACCTGGGAGAACTAAATGCCTCCTCCCTGGTTTTTCCTTAGCAAGCAAAATTTCCCCACCCACAAATGTTCCAGCACTGTCCAAACAAAGAAGCCAGCAGTAGAGGAAAGAAAACACGGGGATATTTTTGCTTTGTTTCCTAGTACATGCAGATAGAGGAATATTTATCTGCACCCTCAAGCTCATTTTAACTTTTACAGTACTCCATCAAACTTGTATTTCTCCCACCTTCCCCCTTGGCAATAACATGACACAAAATTCTGGAAGTCACCCTGCAAACTGACCCCCCACTCCTGCTCTGGTCAGGGAGCATCACGTGTGCCTCTGAGTCCAGCTCCACAGGAGTCACCTGCCTGGTTTCAAACTGGAATAGGGTAGATTTAGATTGGAAATTAGAAGGAAATTCTTTACCCTGAGGGTGGTGAGACCCTGGCACAGGTTGCCCAGGGGGGTCATTCCATGCTCCATCCCTGGAGGTGTTCAAGGCCAGGTTGGATGGGGCCTCAAGCAACCTGGTCTAGTGGGAGGTGTCCCTGCCATGGCAGGGGGGGTCCCTGCCAGCAAAACTAGAAATTAATTTCAGGTCTAGCAGTGGGTTTATGTGATGTGGCTGCTCTTCCCCTGGGAACACGATTCAGTCCCCAGATACAGGCACTGGGCACTGAACAGACTGTGAAGAATAACAATTACTGATCTGAGCTGGAGATGAAGCCACCTGCAAGAGATGAGGAGCTCTGCAGAGCTCCTGTTTACAGTTCGCTTTGGCATGCCAAATCCCAGCCACCAGCAGATCCTTTCTTTCCCAGGATCGTTCTGAAGCAAACCCCATTTCATTTAGGTCATGACCTTTTGTTTGATTTTTCAGAGAATTATGACCTACTTTGTGGTGGGGCTTGGTGCTTGTTTTTAGTTTTTCGGACAGAGAAACTAGTAAGTAAATGAAGTACCAGAGGACAAGCATTTAGATTTAATGCTAACTTCTCAGTGTAACCAGACATAAAATATTTACAGTTCTTCCTTGTAAATCTAAAAGCTACTAGTTGTGGATCTGCTGCTTTTTCTCCTGGCCTTGATGAAGTCTCCTGGACCTCACTGTGAAGTATTACATGAAATTCTGCCCAAATGCAATCTCTGGCCTGAAACACAGCAAGGAGTCCATAGCTCACAATAATGCTGGCTAAATTGATCTAAGTGTTACCATACCTACTGGAAGAAAGGGAAGAAAAGGAGATTTTCCACCCCCCCCATTAATCCACCTTTCTCCATACTAATCTGAAGATGAGCTTGTGAATGATCAATAAGGAGGCCAGGGCTCAATGACAGTCTGTTGACCATCTGGCCTAGATTCTCAGCTAATGTATATCACATATATTTTGAAGCTCATCACAACAGCAGCAGATTGGGTTCCTGAACAGTAAGTATTTACCCCTGTAAGGCCCTACTGAACATGAACAAGCCATCATTTTCTATTCCAGCTTTTATCCCAGATTAAGTCCAGGTAAGCAAATTAAAGCGTGTTACAGCAAGACAGGCCAACATAGAAGAGTTTTGAAAACATGTTTTGATTTTTGCTGGAAAGGAAACGTGTCACTCATGCTGTACCTTAATCAGGTCATACACAAATTTCCCTAAATTCTATTTGTCACCTTTCTAAAGCAATAAAAGTGCTACTAATAAGGCTATAATATTTCTGAATAGCATGACAAATGGCAAGGTAGACATTATAAGACCTCTACTAATGTGGGGTAACCAAAGACCTGATAGAGACGCAGCCCTGAGGACCTTACTTTGCTAGAACAGTCTCCAAGCTTCACTTTGCTTTTTCCAAGCAGAGGCTCCCAGACAGGCTGTAACACAGTTGTCACATGAGAAAGGCTGTACAGAAGTGCTGGGTCGGGCCTGCCTTCACTGGAAGGTATGAGGATCTCGGGCTGTTTGCTAGAAGCTATTGCACAATTCACAAGCCAAATTCAAAACCAGGCTGGCAGGCTCTGTGGGAGCCATACTGGGTAGCACCTCCCCAGCTGCCTGGGTCAGAGGCTTGATAATGCCAGGAAAAAGAATGTTTATCTGTGATTTTATTTGAAGTGTAAGCTTCATTAAAAATATCATCTACTGTACTTTTTTTCCACCTAAGTAGGCAAGTTTGGATTTCTAAGATACAAAGAGGACTAGGTCATTGTATTGATATAAATTGTTCAATTAATTTTAGATTTTGTGGCACTCTTGGTAAACCATTTCATGCACTTATGTAATTACCTCACACAACTGCACGTGAGTAATAATGCCAGGACACAGAGACTTGTTTTATCCCTCTTCCATGCAGCACCAAGGGAGTAGCTCTGGTGAAGTCAGTGCAGTTATTCCAACACGAGATGCATTAGTCTTCACACCACACAGACACATAAACAGAGCACTGTCGTCACTGTCTTGGTTTAAACACTCTGTTCTGGGCTGAGTCTTCAAATTTATGTTATTTGACTCAATAAATGTTTGATGGTCTCAGTGTAGCATCTAGTGGAGAAAGGGTAAATAACAGAAAAAACGCAAAGCAGAAACCCTGTGCCATTAACCCTTGTGCTCTGCAGGGCTGAAAATGTCAGCTGCTGGGGAAGGGGAATATTCCCTTCCCTTCATCATGCAGGACTTCAAGGGCTGCTCCAAAGCAGCTGCACTTCACTGGGTACAAAGTGGGGCTTGTAATCCTGGCAGAGCAGGATGGCATCACTGGCTTGAATTCAGCTCAGGAAGGTCTAAGGCTGAGGTGTGCAATTGGTGTGAAGGTCGATTGCCCTTTAGGAACTTCCCTGCTTGGTTTCAATGTGCTCTCACTCTGCAGTTCTGTTTGTGTCCTGGCTTAGAGTCAGTTCTGTGTTTCTTCTGTTCCTGCTAACACTGTCCCCAGTCTAACTACAGAGCCAGGGCTGCTGCTCCCCAGATTCTGTCCTGACTTGGCCCCAGCACACCCCAATGGATGTCTGGCTGGTTGCACTGGCAGAGCTGGCTCAGGGGGGACTTGGCTCGAGACTACTCCTGGACCCTCGGTGCAGCCAGATCTCTAGGGGCTCGGGGAAGCTGTGAATGCACAAGCAAAGCAGGAATTGTTCCTGCTGCAGATTTAATCTGGGATTCAAAGGCTTAGCTTTTGAGACACACCAAATCTCAGCGGGTCCTGATAAATGGGGTCCTCTGTGTAATTATTTAACAACTGCAAAATAAGCTGAGTTACATTTGTAACACTTTTTTTTTTTTTTAATGTCAGTATTATATCCTGTTTATAAACAAATTAGAGTAGAATATCTGTGGCAAAGGAGAAAAAAGCTTCATTTTCAATAACCATGAACTTAACAGACCAAAGAATATAAGGTTTGTTTTTTAATTATTTTCTTCAAACTTTATTGGGACTTTTTCATATGCAAAATGCTTTTAGGATTTTATGGAGAGGTGAACAAAGAAGCACAAATCTGTACACCAGAATCTGCCTCTAGGCACAGCTCATCACAGAGAGTCCTCCAGAAGCACCACTGTTGGAGGAGGGAGACAGCTATGAAATTAATGATGGGGTTGCAGAGCCAGTTTCTCGTGATATGGCATGGAAATGTGCTGCCTTGGGCAGGAATACAAAGTAGAAGGTAAGTATGTCCCTCATTAAGAGTACTCTGGAGAACACTGTGATTAGCCCAAAATTATCCACAATACAATTTCTTTGCAATTCATGAGGATTCTGTGTTGCCACATACATGTAGCAAGCAATTACAGAGGCATCTGCACCAGCCCGGTGGCACTAACCAATATGTAGCAGGAGACCCAAGGGTCTCCATTTGTCCTTGCTGAATCTTCTAAACAAGATACAGATGTGTTCCAATCTGTTTAGTCCTTCATCCCTATCAGCCAACCAGAAGGTGTCAAGTGAGGGAATTATCATTTTCCTACCTTGGAGCAAAGAGTAGAGCTGATGGTGCTGCCTGGGAGCAGCAAGGCTGCCAAGGTCATCTCCTGATGTGCCTTTCAGCTCTATCCTAATCTCAGTCCAGCCCCTCACTACCTGATGTTTTCCTGTTCCTCTGAACTGCTGGGGGTCCCACAACAAAAGCCCACGGGAGGCAGGACAACTCTGCTGTTTTCTGAGACCTTAAGACAGGCAGCAGACATCACTGGAAAACCATCTCCCAGCAGTGACAGAGCCTGGAGCTGGAGAGAGTGAGCTCCAGATTTTTAGGTGGAGAGGAATTACTTTCTGCACACTTTCTGCTGTCCTAAAGGTGATTTGGGAGCAACACTATTGGTAAATCCAAGCATTCAAAAAAGAGATTGTTTCCAAGGTTGTGAAATACAAAATATAGCTGTATTTTAGTTTGCATTCCATTTTTTTTCCCCTGCCTTTTTCAGCTTTCATATTTCCAAGTCCCCACAACTATAATCCTACAAACATCCTCATTATCATTCTTATCATCAGTACTATGGCTGTTTATAACAGTAGGACATGAAAGCTAAGATTCTTAAGATAACAAGCAAATTTCATGAGCTGTGGGCAATGTTACAGACCTGCTATAATCAGATAAAAGCCATATTAAATCTGCAACTAATTGGTAGCCTTGGTGGTGGCGTCACCAGAGAGATGAAGCACTGAGTGATCCTGTCCTCAGTGTGTGGTCCCTTCGCAGTTGAGTAAGAAAGGTGCAGGTAGGATGGTGGTGTAAGTGAGATACAATTATTTATTCTTCTCAATACAACCTTCAGTCCACAGGGCTGACAACTCAACCATGATGGGCTTGTCTGTTCTTCTACGTCCTTGCTAAGCCAGAAGCCAACATTGTGTCTGAAAGCATCTTTTCAGGGCTCTATCCATGTGATAGCAATCAAACAGTTTGAAAACTTCCATTGACTCCCTGGTCCTCTTGTCTTTGCTGGTTATTTCAGAAGACTCCATCCATATTGTATATAAGGTACATATATTCTTAAATAAAAAAAGAACACAGTCTTGATCTGAATTTTTTTCCCCCTATTAGGAAATGCAGTGAGCTGAATTTCATGTAAATGCTGATGTATTTTATTCTAATTAATCTGGCTAATTTTGATATAATCAGCCCAAGCCTTCTCATAATATTTGCTATTTATAACATGAACTTCGGAACTACTTCAGGAAGCCAGAAAGTGAACATTCTATGAAGCCAGAATTCAGAACGAGTTGTACAGATCCTGGAAGAATTTAACCAGTCAAAAATCTCTCTTGACAATTTTAATGACTTTGCAGGGAGGCCAGAATGTGGGTGTACCAGGAAGTTGTTTGCACATATGTTTTGTTTAGCTGAGTTGCTGCTGTGCTGTCTTTTGTCTTTTTCTTAGGAAAGGTCAAATTTGGCAGTTTTCTGCACGCTCAAGTTGATGGTTAATGCAAGGTAGAAACAAACCACAACCACCAATAAACACTCTTATTTTTCTCTTTAGAGATACTTGTAAAGAACACTTACTTTTTGAAACATGTCGTGTTATACTGCAATGGAGAAAGATGTTTCTAGGAGTGGAGTTGCCTTTCTGGCTGTTGCTTACCAGGGGGGGAAAAGCCTTTGACTGGTGCTTGCTGCTGGCAGACAGTGCCAACCTCAAAACCTCAGCTGTGAAACTGCAGAGTGGTGAGAGGTGACACACGGGTGCTGGGTTTCAGATGGGTGAGTGGGTTCTCTGCAAACTTTTGTAAAGAAGCCTGTGAAAGGCCAAAGTAACCAAACACTACAGTATTTTTTTTAAATGCCCAGCAACAAAACAAGAAGGGATGACAGAGCAGACATTTTCTCCTCCCTTCTTTTGTATCTATTTCTGTTTTTCAAAAGCTTTCCTGGTATTTTACTTGAAATGGGTCTGAAATATGAAAACTGCCCAGCTGAAAGCCTGAGCTCTTTGCAGTGCTTGCCTTGCAGATCAAGGCAACAAAACTAACAAAAGCAAACTCTTTACAGAGGTGGAATTGAGTATTGCTTATCCACACAGGTCACCTGAGAGAATAAAATGCCATGGTGGCCTTCACTCACAAGTGGAGATCTTAGCAACAGAAATGTAAATAGCACTGAGTGAAAAAAAACACAGCAACCTGTGCACATTTATTAGAATCATTGCTATCTGACTTCTAGCTTTGAAAGAAAACTGTCTAGATTCCTGAGAGTTACCTACAATTCAGATCAATGTAAAGTTTGGGGAAAAAAACCCTAAAATTAAAGCCTGTAGAGCTGGAATCTGCATGCCTGAGCTGCTAATTTCAAAATATTAATTGGAAATGTCTTTGTCACTGCAGAAAGAAATCAATAGCAGAATTGAACTAATTCCTTACAAACTGAGCCCAGTAGTACTCTCTTGGTTTTGCATGTTTCTTTCTCTCCTCTCCAATACTCCAGAAATGTTCTGACAAGTTGCAAAGCCAGAAGGCTTTGGTGGCCGTTCTTAGTGATGGGTTGCTTAATGATGGACCTAGAAAAGGCAAAAACTATTTTAAAACATGCAACATAGCTCAAACCAAAGTTATAGGCTTGCTGCAGAAATTACTGGGTGAGGTTCTTTGGGCTAAGTCAAAGTGAAGGTCTAACTAAATGGTCATTTTTGGCTTTGTATCTATGCAACTGGTTTGCCTAAAATAAGATCACTGTGGAGCTCATGTCAAAAAGTTCATCAAATCCCTTTTATGTTTCTTAAAATGTTCATCAGATGTTTCATTCATTACCATGTTTTATCAGGATTTCTCATGTTCAGTACCCACAGATAGGAAAGTTGTAATAAGAGAAAGACTGAATTGAGTCACAGCAAAGGTGCAGATGACCTGGCACCCTGCAGTTGCCTATAGTGGAAATATAAGGACTGAGCAGTTAAAGCTCCATTTCTCCTCCTATTCACCATCTCAATTCCTGGCAATCTGAGGACAGAACTGGAGGCTCTGTCCATCTCTCTGCAAAGCAGCCTGTTCTTCCATTAATTTGTCTAGTGACTTCTTGCAGCCCTTGGTGGTTTTGGCACCTAAAATATCTCATGACAATGAATTACTCAAATTAAGTAGATGATGTTTAATACTTCCTTTTGTTACTTTTTCAGATGGAAGCGTAAAACTATTATCAGATTCATCCTAGTTCTCATGAGTAATTGTTCCCTGTTCACCTTTCCCATGTCAGATGTGATTTTTGATACCTGTATTATGTCCCATTTGTCATTTATTTTCCATGTAATCCCAGAGTACTTGATTTGTCTTACTTGGAAGACACTCCACCTTTCTGATCAATCCCGTCACTCTTTTTTCTGTTTTTTTAATGTTATTCTGATGCTTAAGATGCTACTGCATGCCCAGGTGCTATAAGCAGAATTTTGTGTTGTATTAAAGGAAAGAGCATGTTTCTTGAGGACTTACACATTGTCTGATGTTTGCTTTTTCATTCTCTTTCCTGACCAGTCCTAACTGCCTCTCTGAGCATTCAGAAAACTACCCAGAGTGACCCCAAAATACCTTTGCTGACTGGTATCAATGGATTTAGAGCCTCCTGTGCTGCACAGGTAGAGAGGTTTTTTTGTTTTCCTCTCATGGACATCTGTGATCATTGCATTTTAGCTGCTCTTTTATCACCTACTCAGTCTTTATTGTGAATTTTTTTGCTATTTTGTGCCAGCAGCCTTGGGTTTGGTTTTCCCTGAATAATTGTGAATCACTGGAAAACAGTCACCTCACTGTTCAACCCTGTTTCACATCTTACTTGTGAATGTTTTAAAGCACAGGTCCCTTTGGCAGCTCACTGGTAACTCCCTTCTTTGTGATCATTTACCCATCTATCTTCCCCTTGAAACTGTTGCCAATCACAAAAGGAGCTCCCCTCTCGTGCTCTGTAAAAACATTTGGGGAAATCTCTGTACACAACTGCTTCTTCTAGGCTGCGTGTTAGATGTTCTTCATGTCATGTCTATGATCCCCTTGTTGTTCAGACTGGGAAGATACCCAGAACATGCTGTGTCTCCCTCTGTCCCATACGTTTGGATTTCCTGTCTGTGGAAATTAGACAGAGAGTAAAAACAAGCTGCGAGGAGAAGGAGAGGAGGTGGGAGAGAGCAGAAGATGGTGTGTACTTGGTCTTCTTCCAAGAGAGAGCTGGATTATGGCTGAGAAGGAATCCAATGTCCCAGTGTTTACACAGAATCTACATAGGGCAGCTCCTCTTTATCAGTATTTGCTGACATTGCTGGCATTTGTAAAGTGCTACCAGATTTGTGGTTCCCATCTCGTCCCACTGTAGGGTGATGAGCCATGTGTTAGCCTGACTGCTCTGCCTTTTCTAGGTTTTCCCCGAAGTCTCTTCTAAACATTGGAATGTCATATGCCACTCTCCACTCCTCTAGAAGGGAGTTCACTCCAAACCATAAATTACAAAGCAGAGTTCAGAGTTTGGTGATTTCAGATCCAAGTTTCTTTAGAAGCCTGGGGTGAGAAACACGTTGTCCGGGCAGGCAGGTACTGTACAATTCACTGATTGGCTCCAGAATCATACATACTAAGGTTTGTGAATGTTTTTTTTTCTGACTGTGGCCCTAAAAAAGATTTTTGTCGTGGCAATCACCTCAAAGTCCTCCATAAAGAACAGTAGTAGAAAAAAAGTACTTGGCTTTTCTCCTGCAGTTTCCTTGAATGCTCCTGTTACCCCTCTGGTGTCTGCTGGTTTCTCATGTCTTCTGGCAGATCTCCTGTTCTTGATCTATTTGGAAAAGTTTTTATGCTTCAAAGTATTTTTTGTCCTCTTTATTCTGGCTTTATATTTAACTTGCCAGAGTTTATGCTATGCCTCTTTTGGACAGAAGCAGAAAATAACACTGTTCCACAAGTGAACACAGAAATGGCATTCACAAGAAGTGCAGGTATTTGTGGTGGGCATCTAAAAACGCAACCTCGTGGTGCTTGGATGTGTGGTAAAGGCAAAGGAGTTTGCTGAAGGCTGGCTGGGGAAAAAAAGGACTTTGCAAAACATGGTCCAGCGACTCCAGGCTTTAATTCTCTCTATTTTCATAATATACTCTCAGTATATTCATCTTTTATATATTTTTAAGAGAAATACAGCCAGCCTCCAAACTGGGTAGAGCTGCAGCAAGCCTGTTAACACAGATTATTATTTGAGAGTATTCTAACAGCTACTCTTGAGGAGCCCTATTGCACCAAGTATTGCACAAACCCAAAGAGAAAGTTAGTTCCTGACCCAAACAGTGAAACAATTCTGTTTGGGACTCTGCTGGGGGTTGGACTAGATGATCTTTTGAGGTCTCTTCCAACCCCTAACATTCTGTGATTCTGTGAGTGAGTATTTATGTCAATACTACATTTCAACACTGATTCCAAAGCCACGTTCAAGCCCAAACCTGCTGGCTGTTCACACTGATTGATGGCTCGCTCCACATGGAATTTGGCCAATCTCACTTTGAGGTTGTGCCCATGTCCCTGAAGCTTCCATGAGCAAGGTGTGGATGTCTCACTGTTTTGCTGAATCTGGACCCCACTATAGAGAAGTATCTGCTGTTAAACACACATTATGCTTGATCTTGGTGTTAAGTGCCTTGTGTACTGCTCCTTTCCCAGCCAAACTCCACCTGTGGTGAGAGTCATTCACCTTGAATTGCTTTAATGCAGTGTTTAAGTATGTCAGCCTGGCAACAAAGCAGTGTGCTGGTGTTTCAGTGAGAGCTTTAAAACCCCATTCACATTTTTAATATACATTTCTCTCACATAAATTATCACAGCTTCACTGACAGGCCTTGCATGAGTCATGAGGTTGTTGGCACAAAGACACACCACAGATCTATTAAGTAACGGAGAAGCTTTTGTTTGTTCTTACATTTATATGAAAGCCATGAGGTGTAACTTGTACAAAACATTTTAAGATAGTGGTGTTTTACTAGCAGGCACGAGATAACATATCCTCCCTAAAATGCATCATCAGCAGCACAGATAAATCCCTATGCACTGGTTTGAAAATTAAGCTCTTACTATGTGGAGTATCTATGCCAAAGGCAGCTTTTATTGCTTATATACACGGGCAGACTGCAGCTGAAAACTTGCTCTGATATATAAAGTGATGCTGCTGAAAGAGAAATGAGCTGAATGCACCTTTTGCATGTGAAAGGAATGTGTTCTCTTTTGAGTAAATCATCAGAGAGTCACCTTTCAGCTGCTTTCTCTCTTTCATTCATAGCTTAGGTCTATGTAACACATCAGAACTCTGCAAAGTAAGTTCTCTGCTGAACTCCACATGGTAAGGTCTGAGCAAGGTCTGCACCCAAACATCCTGCAGGGCAACTCTGCTCCATTGATGTTGTAAGAGCAGGAGCTGGAGAACTTTGTCTCAATAACTATTTTTAACATATTTAGTGCTCTTGCAACGTAGGCCTGACCTGAAGTACTTCGCACACGGTGGGAATCATCCACTGCTTTTATTTAGGGCTCTGAATCAATGAATTTTAGGAATATTATAGGAATAATAATGTATTGCAAGGAAATAACTTCAGAACATCCAGCCTTTAATATCTGCATATCACCAATTTTGTGTTAGATTAGCAAATCATATCCTTTCCTAACAGCTTAAGGTTACATTTGCCAAACAAATGTTGTGTAGTTCTAGAGTCACACTGAGTGGTTTGACTTGCTTCTCTATTACATGCTCTGTATAAAGGAATGTATTAATTATTATTCTCAGATTGAATATAACTGTGTTTTCCATAAACCAGGCACAAGTAAAGAAAATTACACAAAAATGTGAGAGGCACAGTTTGAAGCTTATGTGCAAGTGGATTAAAATGTATCCATGCGATAGGTGAATAGATTTGCTGTGATCTGAAGAATTATCAGGAAAACAAGACAACTCTGAAGCTAAGGATCCTTTAATGCATAGGAGAATGTATCTCCCCCTGCTTGAGAGGCTGGTGGGGGTTGGGAACTTCAGAATGCAGGTATTGCATGTCTTTAGATGCACCTCCTTCAGTCTGTTAATATGACTATCAAAATGTTCAAGAGCAATGTGGACACGGTACAAAATGTCATTGCTGAAGCTCTGTGTGTGACTTTGGGGCTTTATGAAATCATCAGCCTAGGAATTGTTCAGTCCAGGTGAAATGTTCACATTTCAAACTTTGTCATCTTATTTACACACTTTCATTATAAAGTTTAAGTTACAGCAATTCATGAGTCTTTTCTAGTCATGATCATAAAAAAGTATATTATTTAGAAGTGCTTCAGAATGTGCATTATCTAAAATTCCTGCTGGGCTGCCTTCCTCAACTTCAGTGTTCCAACTCAGTCCTGAAAGGTGAGACAGCTGGAGAATCCTTTGTGTCCTAATACTCATTCAGGAAAAGGGAGAGGAGACTAGTAGTGCTTGGATTACTTAGGCTAGTAAAATGGAGGAGGTATGACTGCTTTCATAAAAATAATTGGGGGTAAAACACCGGTAAGAGGGAAGGGCTATTTAAGCAAAAGAACAAATCTGACACAAGTTACACTGGAAATGCACAGGTTTCCAAACATCAAAAGAATGAGATTTTAGAAAGCTTCCTAATTAGAAGACTATGTGCAAACTCCCTGAGTATTATTCTGCATCTTGCTATGTAATTGTGAAAGTCAAAAATTCATTCCCAGCCATGTATTCCATGTGTCTGCTCCTTAGTAAAGAGATCGTTGTCAGAAGTTGTATTTTAATAAATGGACATTAAAGCCATTTTTAACCAAAACCTCTCACACACAGTATAAATACTTGAAAGCACTGAGTTGTGTTAAACTAAGCCTTCCAAAGCCAACGTCCCACAGGCCATGTATGAAAATCTTTATGCGGCCAAGAAGCACAATACACCTCATACCTTGGAGAACTCTGGCAAGGACTTAAGAGGCAGAAATGACCGTCCAGAACATTTGCTGGGTGAGGCTGGGTGGACTCGTGGTCCCGATGGAGGGTTATGCCATTAAGAGAGCTCCATTCCTCCTCTCTGGCTCAGTTCCTCTCACTTCAGGGATTCTGGCTACCTAGCAGCAGCTGCTGCTCAGGTGAGCTCACCTTACACCACCTCCCGGAGCTCTGCTCTCTCATTACACCCCTGTGTCCCTGCCAGTGCCCCGGGCCCAGGCTGCTGCGCTGCTGCCTCCCTCGGCCTGGCCTCCAGGGAGGCTCCGACCCTGCACAACGGGGTCCCCAAGCCGCACCTGAGGCTGCGGAGAGGCCTCACCTCTCCCACTCCACCCACGTCAGGGGCTCTGGGCACAGATGATGGGGTCACACCCGACCCTTCCAGAGCTCCATCTCTGAGGAGGGGGATCTCCGCTCCCCGGGCCCGGCTGTCCGCAGGCCCCAGGGGCTGCTTGAGTTGCCGGCGGTATTTTGTCCCGAGGTGGGAGCGGGGGCCAGAAGATGAGCCCGTGGCTCCCACAGCCACAACCTCGCTGCGGAACCACCTCTCCCCCAAGCGCTGGGAGAGCGGCCGCTGAGGCCCGACCGGCTTACCAGCCAGGAGGGCGCTGCACTCCTGACTGACGGCTCATGTGATCAGTCCGCGTTCATGAATGGAGGTGAAGCCCCGCCCCTCTGGATTGATGGTAGGCCCAACCAATCAGACCGCAGAATGAACTCTTAGTCCTGCCTCCCGTTTCACGGGGCCAATCAGAAGGAAAGGGCACCGCCCACTTGCCTCTTAACTCTCGCGAGTTTTCTGAGCGGCTCCCGTTCCTCCGCCCGCTCGCCGCCGGGTGACTGCGCAGCCGCCATGTTGGTTGCTATGCTGCCAGTGCTGCCGGTGTGAGGCGGGCGGCTATGAGGGGAGGAGGCAGCTGTTCCTCCCCCCTTCTCTCTCGCAGGCGCTCGCTCGCTCACTCGCTCGCTCGCCGGCAGGGAGGGCGCCTCTGCAGAGCCCCGCTGCCTCTCCCCTCCCCGGTCCCTTCTGCCTCCCGGCCGGGGCTGCGCGCACGGCGACTGCCGGCGTGTGTGAGGCGGCGCCGTGTCCCGTGAGGGGGAGCCCCGGCCCGCTCGGCGCCGCTCTGCCTGCCCGCGCCCCGGCTCCCGCCTCGCCGCCTCCTCGGGCCGGCCGCTGT
>VYZX01029014.1:0-13956 GCA_013401335.1 Brachypteracias leptosomus | reverse complement strand
TCCCAGCACTTGCCTCTTCAGAGGATCTGTGTCGTTCAGATGTGAAATACACGTGAGTGAACTTTGTGCTGCTGCTTAACACCCCTCCAGGGCTTCGGTGTGGCTGAGCTGTTAGCGTTGTTTTAAACCGTGAGATAGGAAATATTTATATGGCTTGAATAGTACAGAAGGATCTCAGCTGAAGAATAATAGTTAGACTACGGTGTGTTCCTACATTTTCTCACCCACGGGGCATTTCTCTTGCCCTGGGCTATGCTCCGTTGGATGGTACGGGGGTTTGTGAGTGCACATGTTTGCCTGTTAATGGCAAATAACTGCCCTGTGATGGTGGGAACCACCGCTGTGTTCACACACATGTGGACGTTTATTTATGAGCTCACCACATCGTAAACGTGCATTGCAGGAATACAGGAATGAGTTAGGTTAGAATTGGTAAAACCATTTTCTTATTAGAGATGTATATTGTGGGAAAGTTTTCCAGTTCATTGCCTAAATAGAAAATATTCAGTATCATAATCTTACGGATGCCATTTTCTTGACAATGGATTTCTTGCTACGCTGACCTAAAAAGTTGTTTTTACATATTGGCATGACTGGCTTGCACCATGTTGATAAGATAGGATCCTGGATGATAAGCTTACAAATATGTACTTGTGTGTCCATATGTTTCCCAGACACGTTTATGCTTTATAAACTCAGAAATGTAACTGTTGGTCTGATTTGTTTGGAGATAATTTTGTTGTCATTACAGTTTCTGTGTATTCTTAGATTATGTTTGGGTTTTTATTTGTAGTTTTTTAAAGTTAGTTTAAACATTGAAATACAAATGCATTTACTTAAAAAGCAGAAATGTATTAATATTTTACCCTTTGGTACCTTGTCCTTATGTTTGCAGTTAAGTTGCTTGGAGTCAGGTTCACCAACTTAGGGTTCAGTATGATTTGTTTCATGTTCAGTAAAATTTTGCGTGAAATATATTGTTTGTTGCCATGCTTTACAATTCTGTTGTCCTGCTCATGTCTAATTTAGGTTGTACATAGCAGTATTGATTGAACACCCTTGCTAAAAATACTTTCAGGGTTGGATATACTTACACTGTAGCAGCAGGAAGGTTAAGCCTATATATTTTTTTCTGTGACTAGAATTAATTTAACAGCTATGTTTGTAAAATGTGAGTAAAAGCAAAATCCTGTAATCTTAAAAGTAATGCTAATTGCTCTATGGGGTGAATGAGTTCTCTATTAGTGAACAGAGTTCATGTAATACTATTTACATGTCATTTCCATTAGCATATTTGGAATATATGGTAATTTAATACCCAGGGTACATCATTTTGGCTCTAATCCTGCAGTGACCCCTTGTTTGGGCAGAGGGATCCACCTGTACAAAACTTGCTGCAGGAGCTGGCGCTCAAACACTTGTTCTGGAGACACTAGACCCGTGTTTATCATGAGCATTTGCTGTGCATGAATGTTTTATATGTTTTGTTGTTAACCTTTGTGTTTGTGTGGCCTGCCATGTAGGCTTCTATGTGTACAAAGGGCTGCAGGGTTGGTACCCAGAGTAACAGCCCAGCACAATAGTGTGTGACATAATTACTTTGTGAAAAAGAGGGTTGCTTTTTGTTTGTTTGTTTTTCTTAAATCACTTTCATGTTGTAACTTAGTGCTGCTGAAAGGTCCTGATCAGCATTTAGGGGTTCCAGCTCACTAGGATCTTGTTTTCCTTGGGGGGTTATTTCATGAATGTTTTGCTGAAAGTACATGAAAGTTTTGTGCATTGATTTATGTTCATATATAAAAAGTGGAATGCGTACTCTACAAGCATGTACAGAGAAATTATGGAAGTTACAAGTTTTAATATACTGGAGAGGATGATACTCAGGATGGTTCAGTTAGTCCCATAAACCAACCCGTACGTGGGAAACAAAGGCAGAATGGCTTTCTTGTGGCAGCTTAGACTTTTGGATGAGGTAAATGGCTTAGATTAAGTGTCTCCTGAAAATTATGGTGGATTAAAAATTTTGTTTTAACTTTTCAGCTGATCAAAACTTAATTAAAACAAATAATAGGCTTGTGCATGCTTTTTTGTTGTTGAAGTCAAGTGTTAGATTGTTTTTCTTAAATTAATGAATAGCATATTTTCGAGGTCTTCATGCTACCATTAGTTAGATCCTCTGATATGTTGTCATTCTGCCCAGTCTGTCCACCTTCCCTCCTCCCAGTTTGGGTTTAAATTTGGTGCAAGATCACATGAATCCCATGCCTTCACATCCTGTTTTTGTGTCACCTCGCTTCCATTCTCACCAATTATAAAAATGGTCAAACAAGAGAATCTTTCAGCAGATGGTTGACTGTGCTTTTTTTTTTTTTNTGTTTGCTGTGTTTTTTTTTTTTTTTTTTTTAAATACCACACTTTCACTCTGGTGCTGTCACTTTTCATAAAATGGCCGGACAGAATTCTCCTGGGTTTTATTGTGCTTCAGCCTAAACAACTGTAAAAATGAGTTGTGTGTGCATATAATATGGGATTGTTTGTAGTGGAAAGAAGAGACTGTGAAGGTGGAAGAAAAAGGGGAGGGGAGAATGGCCTGAGCAGGAGACAAAACCACAAGAGCTGAGCAGTGGCCTGGTAATACAACAGCAGGGCTTTACTGTCTGGGCCAGCTGTTCAGATATGCTTGTTTGGGAACAGAGGCTGTTTTTCCTTGAGGACTTGAAATCCACTGAATTAGCACAAAGATAATTGTAGGTAGGCTTTTGAAAGCCTTTAATTTTTAAAATACTGCAGTTTTCCAGAAGCCTTCTCTGATATGCCGTAGAACTACATATCTGCAGGTACCTGTTCAGAATCTCCATTCTTCTGGAGAATTTCAGAATTATTAGAAAACTATTACTATTTGTCACTTACAAAATAAATAACTTCAAGTTTACAGCAGTTAATGTGTTCCCAGGAGTTTTGCTGACGTGTTGACAGAATTAGATGCCCAGATCTAGGTGACAGGAATATGATGCTGGCTGTACACAGTGTCCCAGTACATGCTGCAGAATGTTACAGCTGGTAGGCACACAGTTACCCAGGTAGATCAGGTGAGGTTTTGTTTGAAATGTGAGGATTGAGCCAGCTTCTCAGCTTCTGCACCTTCAAAAGAGCCTTGATAGGGTGATGCAATTAGACCTCTCTTGGCACACTTTGTCTCACGCTGCAATTACTTCTTGGGCAAGTTACAAGGCGGCTCTTGGATGATAAATGCAATTCCATTTGCATGGTTTGGGAGTTACTGCCATCTCTACAGTTACATGAGGAAGGGGGAAATGGCCAATATCCATTTAAAAATAAACAGTCTTTTAATTATGAGCACTTATGATCTGTAATGAAGAATGCTCTGGGAAATACTTTCACTCATTGGGGGATGAAGTGCTGTTGACTTTAAAGAGTTTTCAGGCCATCCATAAGATTTAAGAGGAGAAGATTGATAATGCATTTCCTATGGCGTGTGTGTTGCTACGTTGCCTTTCTGGCCATTCTTTATCTTCTGCAGGGTAACTAGCTGAGTGAATAATGACTGAATTATTCTGCATGACTGAAAGCCCAAATATTCAAATGAAAATCCAATGTAGTGCTGCTAGAGATTAACATTTTCATGCTTGGATTTTTTAAATTAGAATGGTGTAGATTAGATTGAAGGAGGACGTATTCGGTTTTCTTATCAACCTGATATTTATACTTTAAATTAAAAATTGCTAAGTATCTGGTCTTAAATGCTGAAAACCTTGTTCTGATTGGGGCTTTTTTGGGAATGCTGTTCCAGTTTGGAGGCCTTAGTTGCATGTAATTTTGCTATTTTGCTTGATAGTTTCCATTAATTTAAAAAAAAAAAAGTGTAAGATCCTGTTTGGTGTTTGTTTGGAGTAAAAATATAGATTGATTTGGTTTTATGTTGTTAGCTGTTTGGGTTAAATGAATGATCCTCACTTTTGTCTCTAAAATGATATTAATTTTTAAGACAGTTGAGTGTACTTAAGCTTTTTGTGAGTCTTTTGACCAGTTTATTGTAATGTGTACCAATATTTCTGCCCTACAAAACAAAAACCAAAACAGCCCAAACCCCACCAACCAAACCCCCAATGTTCTGGCTTCTAAAAGACAGCTATGAGAAACATATTCAGTGCTGCACTGAAACGAGGTGTCTGTTGAGTGCAATGGAAGTTACATTAAAATGTATTTTCAGATGAGAAAATTATTCTTAGATAAGTATTACCTTTCTTTTTTTTTTTTTTTTTTTAATGACATCAGTCAGGTTTAAAACCAGAAATTGAAACTATCTGCAGCAGGATAGCTCTGCATGTAAACCAGAGCAGCAGCTGGTAAAAGATCAGAGCCTGCTGTGGCTCCTTTGTCTCAGAGAGATGGGCTAACATACTTGCTCTTGGAAGAAAGTTAACAAGCAAGGTTCCTGTGTTTTCTTTTCACAGAGGAAGGTGGTATTTGCAAAAGAGTCAAGCAAGTGGATTTGATAGACTAAAAAGCCCTGTTTTTAAAAGAAGAGATTCAAGTGTGACATACCAGAAACTTGTGCTCCCTCTTGTCTGTGCCAGGAGAGATGCAGTGATGCACTAACTTCACAGTTAGTGGAATGGAAATAGAAATGTTAATTCCTCTGTCCCTTTAGATAGAGCAATGATGACCTTTTCTGTAAGAGCACATAGAAATATACCCCTCAGTGGAAGAACAGTTCTTGCCTTTAATACTATCTGAACAACCTGGTGAGCACAGTTCTGGCTGGCTGAACAGATAATTTCTTGATGATGATTTGCCTTACATTTTCCTAAGCCATATCAAATAGCTGTAAATGGATAAACATGTTTGTTGTAATTTAAAGCTCTTATTATACCTGATTTGAACAAACAAACAAACAAAATCCAAAATGGGTTGTATTTCTCTCGGGACAGAAAAAGATGCTTCCCAGATCTTACAACTGTGGTTCAATGCCTTTGCTTAATAACAATTAAAAAAAAAAAATTAGGAGGAAAATCACATAGTAAGACTGTGGGTTTGCTTTTTTTTCCCCCTCACTATCCTTGTCAGTGAGTTCAGAAATGTTTTTGGGGAAGAAACCTGCAGTCTTTCCATGAAAAATCTGCTTTGGAGAGAGTTAAAATTAACATATGTCACTTTGCATTTGTCTTGATTCTTGCAACAAGCTTTTAGTGTCATCTGAAAAAGTAGTGAGTGATGTGTGAATAGGGTTAAAGATGACCAGTGCTGATCACCAGGGATGAGTCGCATTGAAAGGTGCTTTTCCCATATGGATTGTGTACGTGCAGTGCACGTGCCAGCTCTGCATTGCATCTCTGAACTGCCTAGAGCCCCAGTACTCTTCTTGAAATGTCTCACTGAGTTTATATAGTGCCCCTATTTAGAAAAGATACACTTCAGGAGAAGGGACATGTATCAGTTAGTTGGACTTCTGAGAAATGAAATTTTATACAACTTGACTTTTGAGCTTTAAATGACTGTGGGCTGTAACCTCCAAACTGTGAGCTGCTGTTAAGCCTTTCCTTGGAGGAGGCTCTTGGCTGCTGTTGGGATTGATGCCACAGTCTGGTTTTGGTACTTGAGTGCAGCTGAGGCTATGGGTGAGTCTTGGGAATCCTAATCTGCAAGTAATGCCCCATTTACTACGTTTTAGGGCCTGTATTTTGGCTCTGTAAGAAGATACTGCATCCTGTTAGCTCATCTGGGTGCACCTGCTTTCTGTGGAGCTGATCTCTTTAAGTCTAAAATCTGGGAGGACCTTTCCAGATGTAATGTCTATGAAAAAGGAGTTTGAAAGATTAAAATGCGTCTGCCTCTCAAACTGAGGGGATGTATAATTCTTGTCTAAGTCTGGATGAAGAAGAGGGGAGACAGAAAAAGGACAGCTGCCCTGCAGTGGTTATAAAATGTGTAAGGTTTTGCAGAGCATAATTAAAAAGGAAAGGTGAGTATGTTTGCTGCTGTTCAGTATCAGCAAATCTCATGACCTCATGAAATAACTGGTATACGCAACCATAGGAGGGGGAAACTGAAATACAGAAGTGGCATTACAGTGGAACAAATAGATCAGTTGGCTCTATTATGGGGTTATACCTCCAAATTATTTGAATATTTTTTGGTTCGCTGGCTTTCTGCGAGCTTGAATTAGACTCCTGACTCAGGTGTTTCAGTATAGGGCTGGTACAATTGCTTCTAGCATCTCTTCTCAAGCTCACCGTATGTGCAACTAAGTAAGGAGGGACAGAACATTAATGATAGTAAGAGGTCTTTTACTTTTTAACTATTTTAACTCTTCACTAATGAATATTTTGTTTCTATTTTCATTTAATGACACGTTAAAATATACCATATAAGTCAAATTCATAACTACTCTGTTTGGAATTGGCTTGAACTTTTTTAACCTTCAGAGATTCATATTTGGGACTAAAGAAATAATTTAATTTTGGAGATCTTTGTCAGGAAAATGTTACTTTTTGCTTTGCTTTCCTGTGTAGCGAGATCTGCTTACAATTTTTTTGTCATCTTCACTTAATAGATTGCTGTTACTTTAGAGACTTAAGGCATTGATGAGACTCTTTTTCCCATGGCTCCTACTATGGATTTGAGTCCTTTGTTCTACAGCTGAGACTGCTGGGGGCAGTGACTTGGTGTGAGTGTCTGGGGATGGGCAGAGTGTGCTTGGATGCTCTCTGGGTTCTTCTTATAAAGCCCCTTCTGACTTTTTACAGTTGCTGTGCTTGCAAAAATTGGATTATTTTCAAATTTTGCATTGCATTGAATAAGAGACAGAATAAATATGTTAATTAAAATGTCTCTGCTTTAAAAAATATGTCACTTAGAAGGCTGAGAGAGATACAGTAAGAACATGAAGCGTGAGTAACCACTAAGGATATATACAGTTACACTTGGAACAGAATTCCTCTGTAGAAGACTAGAAAATAGACTGAAAATTAACATCTGACAAAAATTCCTCTAAGAGGAAATTCCTACAGGAGAACTTCATTCTTGAGATTAATTAAATGAAAGATTAGAAATTCTCTAGATAGCTGTAAGCTATTTAATAAAACTGAAGTAAGCAATTAAGAGTCAGTTGTAGTTACCAGCAGAGGCATTGCCTCCTTTTTATCATCCTGGTGCTGCACGACCCCCCCCTGCCCCATCATATGTGTTCTCCTTCCTTTTACAGGGAAGCTGTATGTGCAGCTCATTAATGCTAGATGTTTTCTGCAGAAGGATTTTCATGAAAAGCATCCCTCTCCGAAGAAGGGTGATGTAGATAATAACTTCTTTGGCATTGAAAACACATACACAGTCCTGAGAAAACAGAAATAAAAGTGCTTTGTAGGAATTATACTAATGAAATGTATGTGAGAGAGTAGCTTGAAAGAGAAACCTTATTAACATCTGAAACTTCAGCTAACATTATCCACCTTTGAATAGAACTTACGTTGCCAGTAAAGCTACTTTGTCAAATCTCCAGTTTCTAAGATACATTGATGTAAGCATTTCTCAACCTACTACAGTAATTTTTTTTCTCTGTATCCTCCAGACAAACAGTTTAACTCTTGACTGTTCTGGGAAATGATTATAATGACTCTATCTGCAAAATGCATTTTTTTACTTAAGTCTTTCATATTCATTCTGAATATATTTTGCATTCTGCTGTGCCTGGTGAGCTGTGACAAGTGTGTGCTCTAGCAGTTGTGTACAATGAGCTGGGGTGTGTTTTGTCACCAGAGATCCATTCCTTGTCTGAGAGCAGTGCATGATAGCAAATCACATCATGGTGTTTGGGAGAAAAACACATAACTGCAAATTGTCCCTGGATTCCCCAAAATTGAAGTAGTTGTCATAGTTCAGCAGAATTACTGTGCTATGACTAAATGGGAAAAATAGAAAAAATGAATCCTTATGTGTACCAAGTAGTGCTTTTATAATAATTTTAAATTTCTTCAAAATAAGTTACTGATTGCTGAAGTTCTTAAAGGAAAGAGTACTCTTAAGATGAGAATTTTTTTAAGAAGCATTCATTACTTTCTACTCAAAACTTGAGAAAACAGATCTGGTCTTCGGTGAAAATAGAGGCTGAAGTTTTGAAGGTAAACTTCTTACTGCTATTTTTCTGTTATAAGCAGAAAACCATATTCTAAAAATCTGCTTTTCAGACTCAGAAAAAGCCACAGTGAAACTTCTGGCAATGTATAAATATCCTTATTTTCATGACATTTATCATTAAAACATAATCCATTGTCAAACTTAAAAGCAAAACCGCGAAAAGGAAGAGATGAGATGCTTTGCCTAGTGCGGATTTATTGCATTTGTAATAATTTTGTGTGGCTAAGTAAAAATAAAACATTTAAAGGTTGACTATTACTAAAATAAACTAGCGTTATTTTTGTTGTAGCTTCCAAAGCACAGAAAAGGGCATGAAACCCACTCTGCTATAGAAAACGTGTTGTGCTTTGAAGGCCTCACATTTCTGAAGCTGAGGTAGGATTCCTTGTCCCCTAACACTCATCTCCTTACAGTGTTGGTGGGATTTCCAGTTGCCTTGCAGATGCTTTAAACTGTATTAAGAATGGCATAAAGTGAGTGGTTATGCATGGGACATTAGGGACCTTCAGTGCACTTCCAGCACTTGCAGAGAATGTTTTATAATATGCATTCCTAATAACTATATCAACTGATGTCACCTAAAATCAGTATGGAATTAGCTTTCCAGAAGTGTATCTGTTTAGTGTCCATAATATAATTAACAGATATTGCACACTGGGTACATCTGTACACATGCTCAGTAAAATACCTTCATGTGGGCAGGAGGATGAAGGTTAACAATAAATCCATGCTTTACTATAGAACATATTTGAAAAGTATCCTCAGAGTGTTTTAAATCATATTTGAGAAGCAGATACTGACATTCATGTTTCATCTTCAGGAGTGATAGGGAAGTTTATTTTGTATATTTTTTTTGCATTAGACTTAATAATTTCTGCCAATCTGTCATACATGCTTACACTTCAAAAAAATGTTCAAATGTTCTGTTGACTTTTTGAAACTTTCTTTTGGCAACACTATACTTTCCATTTATTTTGTCCCTTGTTTAACAGTTTTTGTGTGTGTTTTCAAAAGCACTTCCATTCACCATTCAAGGAATTCAATAGAATTCTAATAGGAACTGCACATAAATAACTGCAGAAATCAATGCTTCAGTTCAGCCAAGAGTTTTTGTGACTTCAAAAGCCACAAGAGCATTTATTATTAGAAACATACAATTGACTTTTCTTGTATTATCATTTTGCATAGTGATTTGTTTTTTACCACCACAACAAGATGTTTGACAGTTTCATTTGAAAATGATGTATTTACATTTGGCGTTCCAAAACAGTGTAATTTTTATCTGTTTGTGAAGCTCTATTCATGTTAATTTGCAGGCTCAGCTCTTTGCAAAGATTGCCAGTGAAATATTCACTGGTGGATTTCTCCTCAGAGGTCAACCAAATGTTAAGCATAGTCTCCTATTCCTGTTTTGTAATGAGAACACAGAAGAAATTTTTAATGAATGGAGTTGTTGTGTTAGTTTTGTCTGTTCAACTCATACAATGTAAAGCATATCCTCTCCTTCAAAATGCTCAATTTCCTGAGTGTAATGATCACAGAAGTACCCAACCTGTGAGAGCACAGGGTTGTCTTGGAAGTACTTCCAGCCTTTAGTACTCACGTTGCATCTCGAGCCACGTCAGCTGTAACAGTCCTTTTGATCCTGAAGTTTTTAGGTGAGTTACAGAAAGTGAGATGGTCTCAAAGGAGATTGGTTGAGCACGCTAGAAGCTTTAGAAAATTGATCCTTTTTTTCTTTTGAAACAGCCCAAAGATGATGTAACATGAAATTCAGCACTCTGTGTTCAGTAGCACTTACAGCCTTGTAAATGGACCTCCTGAGTGCTGTGGCTTTTGTGCAGCTCTTGTGCACAGTTCCCATCGGGTAATAGTACAGGTTATCACCTTGGCTGGAGAGAACATCCAGAAATAAACAGTTCTGGTTGTCAGAAGTAATGGATTTTTCTGCTTTAATGTTTTGTTTTTCACTGTTGCTGATGTTTTGACTTTGTTTTTTCAAACTTACCGGCAGGAGCTTTTAGATGGCAATAGCCTTCTGCTACCCTCCCATCTTCTCATTCCTGCTCACCAGCCAGTTTGGTTCTGTTTGAGGAGGATGAGGTGGTTCTAGAAACTGCTTTGTAGAATTTTATCTTGTGAACCAAGTGATGCTGAGACTTGTCACCCACCCCATCGACTACCTTGAGATGCAGACCAGCAGGGCCATTCTCATCTGCCCTATTGCATGAGCAGGTGCTGATGCTGGATGTGTGTTTTGGCACTTGAGAAGCATTTCAGCTAGGTGAAGAGGTAGGGGGAAGCATGGCCTACCTCTAGTACTTCCCTCTCCTAACATTTGGAGTGAAAAGATGCAGGTGAAACTTGCACTGCACCTTGAGAAGCTTAATGATGAAGAGAGGGAAGGTAGACCATGGTGGGGAGCAAGCCTGGTCACAGACAATGTCATAACTGCAGTTCTGTTAGTGTTCAGTGTTGTCATTTGGAATAGTATGTGTTTAGGATTTGAGTGTTGTCATGGTGTTATCTTAAAAAATAAAATTAAAGGAAGCAAAGTCAGACCTTCTGTTGGTTCCTCAAAGTTCTTCCCCATTTCCTTTTACTACTTCTGTTTAATTCAGATTGCATTTGAGTCAGCTGCTTTTGTCTTGACACTTGTCATTCAAGCATCCACAAAGTTAGTCTGCTAATGTCTGCATTTCAACTGATAGGTGCACCAAAACCTATCTTACTTTTGTCACTGCAACAGGAAACTTCTTTTAATTTCCCTGGCTGTTCAGCATTTACAGAAAAGAGATAATGGAGTGTTGCTAGCACAATTTGTAAGCCTAATGTCTGAAGTTTATTAAACAGTTTTCATCCTGAAGAACATTCTGGCTCTTCCTCTGTTCTTGTTGGTGCTTGGTATTTAACTGGTATATAAGCTGGAGTGGAAGAAATAATGGGCATCTAAAATTGATGGTTTTGCTAGGGCAGCTTGGTTCTGTTAAGGGGCAAAAAAAGGGGTTTTAGATTGGTCTGAAAGCAGCATTCCTTTATATTTTTAGGTTTGTGGGTCTTTTGCTTCTCTGTGAAACCCAGCTTATGTCAGTAAGCAAAACAAACCAGACACCTCATGTTTTTCTTGAAACCACTGTGGGTATTATCCATCCTCTCTTGCACTGCTGTGCTTACATGGCCAATCCCAAATGTATCAGTGGAAAGGAGAAAAACACCTGTAATTTGTTTTGAATACAGGAGGGAGAAACAGAAAAGAAACAGATAAGAGAGATGGGGAAGACTGGGAAAGAAAGAGTCTTCCCAACTCTTGTAAGTAAAAAACCTGAAGCATGTAGGTACTAAAACATCTTACTGGTATGGAGCAACAAAGACTTAATAGAGCACACTGTGTTTTGTAGCTCCACCCTGTCATGTAATCCCTTCTATTGAATATTGTTTGGAACTGGTTGAGGTTCCTTATACCCTGTTTGTAGAACAGGTGGTTAAAATTCACCTCAGAAACAAAAATACAGTCCTGAATTTGGACTGAATTCTTCACTGACCACTTTATTTACTGTATTTTTCACTCATCGTTCCTTTTGCAAGAGTGCTTTCTTCTCCTGCCTGGGAAATGTGGCTGTGAGAGTGTTGCTCTGCTCCATATAATTCAAAAATTTTTGGAAGTACCTAAAATCTGATTGGTGTTATATTTACAGCTGATGGTTGTTTATTAAGAAGCTTAATATGGGGGAAAAAAATGTTTCAAAGTGCTTGAAAACTATAACATTTTTTGAATTTCGAAGTATTTCAATCTCAAATTCAGCAACCTGAATTCTTTCTGGTTTATCATTATTGTACTTTTTCAGGTATTTCGTTTTGGTACCGGAACAATCTCTTGACTGTTCTTAACTGATCTACATTTTGGGTTGGGTTTTTTGGGTTTTTTTTAAGCTTAAAAATGAATCTATTTAAGCTTTTGCACTACTGAGCAGCATGAGAGGCGACCTTCGGCTGTCCCGTGGGCTGTGCGCCTGACTAAGCATCCTCATACGAGGAATTCCCTCTCTACAACAGCATGACATAGTTGGTTTATGTTTGTATCTTATGACCTACTAAAAATACTCATTCCTTCCCACTTGCCTTCCATGATCCTCTTCTTCAGAACTGGTGTATAATCACTTTTATTCAATTTCTGTATTTTTGCAGTGGATTATGCCTGCTCGATGGAGTACAGAAATTGCCCAAAGTTATAAAAGAAATGTATGTTTTCAGAAAATAGTTTTCTAATGAAATTTTTAAGAATAAACGTTGTTCTTGTGTTCTGAAGGCACTAATAACACTTTAAGAATGTTTTTTCTTAAACTTACACTTGTGTTGCTGGGAATGAAGTAGATATTATCTAAATTTCAGCAAATGACTGGGTACAGCATCTAGGAGTAGTTGTGAGAAGTACTAGGATTTAGTAGAGAAAGCATAAATTGGATCAGAAGCTGACCAAAGAGAAGACTGCAAACAGCCAGACTGTAAGAGCAACTAACAGGATGAAGAGAGATTATTAGTCATGCTCTTCAAAAATCAGTCTTGAAATTAATCCTGTCTCATTACATTGATTAATAAACTTGGTGCAAGAATTATGTCTTTTTTTATTAAAAGCTGTAGATAACAGAATTCATAATTATTTTTTAGTATTTCAGAGGACTGGATTATCCTGTAAGGAAAATAAAATAAACTCATAGGTTTGAGTACTACAGAAAAAGGTACAATTTAATAAGACAAAATGAAGTATTTAAGGCATAAGAACACTTACTTGGTTTTAGGAGTCATGAATTGGTAAGGAGGAGAGGATTTGGGGAATGCTGCTAGTAATGAAGCAGCTCCCAACATGAGGCATGAGCAAGGCAAACCCACCAAGTAGTGCTCAGTGGTTCACTGTCAGAGCAGAATGTACCTAGAACTCTCTGCACTTGCTCTGCATTAGCTAATGATTTTATTGTGGTCTGGGATAACAGGAGAATTGGGGATAGCATGTTTTAAGTTTCACCCACAGCACCAACGAGGGGTGACTGAATATGATGGAGAAGTTTCAACACAGAATTTTGACTCTTTTTTTTGTAAACTTATCAAGGTAAAGTAAGGATAAATTCATTAGTGTCTGTAGAACATAGCCTGCTTTCTAAAATGTATTCAGAAAACTATTTTCTAAGAAATAGATCAACCTTTTGAGAGTTTAAACTGTTTCTCTTGCACAGTTGTTACCCAGATTTTCTTTACTTTTTGTATAAGAATACACCTGGGAAGAAAAAGCATTCTTTGTGAGTTTTGCAGTGTCTTAGTTCTTTTAAAAGGAATTACAGAAATTGGATTTCAATTCATAAGACACATTTACAATTTTAATATCAGTATTAGAAACTTAGTTTCAACAGTGATCTATATTGTAAGTAGATATCCTGGTTTCCTGAGCGAATGGCAATGAACTGAAATAATGGCCTCCTACTCTAGGAGATTTGTGCTGAAACTGGCTGAGGTCACAGAAGAAATTCTAATTCTGTCCCTGTTTCTCTGAACAAGAACGCAGCCACCGAGTGCCCTGTTAGTACAGACAAAAGGCTGATCAACAGGAACATCTGGATCCGACTGTCAGATGGCCTGGTGTGGCAATACCACTAATTGCAGCTTGCTCTTAACAGTTGTGTCCTAGTTCAGATTTACAGCTTTTGCAATAGGATTATGCCTGTTAAGCTTTTTTTTTTTTTAAAGTTTGGAAAAAAAGGAAGGGGAAAAAAAACGTTTTGTTGTTTCTGAGGGTTTGTAATGATAGGACAA
>VYZX01029007.1:2606-41792 GCA_013401335.1 Brachypteracias leptosomus | reverse complement strand
TTACAACCTTTTGCAGATGAGCGATACCTTTACAGCATTATGAAGTGCCATGTAAGGGATGCCCAATCTTGCCAATGCTTAAATGCACTCATTTTGCACTGGCCCCAGGGTTGAGTGGATCAGTATTGCCTTGTGGTAGGCATGAGGCTTCCCATTTCAAGAATGTGGATCCTCCATGCTGTTTGCCACCAAACAAATATGTCCCAAACTTCAGTTGGGCCAGTCCCACTGACTTAAGTAACAGACTTCAATAAAATTTGCATAGAAACTTCTGGGATCTTTGCATTCCATTTATTTCTTAGTGTTCAAAGTTAAATGTCAGACATAGAATCATAGAATGCACTGGGTTGGAAGAGACTTTCAGACATCGTCTAGTCCAACATCCCTACAGTCTGCAGGGACATCTCTGACTAGATCAGGTTGCTCAGAGCCACATCAAGCCTGGACTTGAACGTCTCCGGGGATGGGGCCTCCATCTTGCATTAAACATAATTACCAAAAGTTAGGAAATTTATTTACTGTCTTGTCTAACCTAACACAACAAGGTCTCTGTCAGCAATCACTGTGTGCTGATAGACAACTGAGAAAATGAGTCATTAACTATGCTTTAAAAAATAAATATCAAATAAGCCTTCACAGAAAAGTACATCCACTGCCACAGCCTGGGGAAACTGAACCACTGCCTTACAAAACCACATAATCCAGTCTGATCTGGTCGCACACATTTCTACTGAAGCATTCTTCTTATCCAAAGGTTTTCAGGAAGAGCTGCTGCTGGTTCCCAGGTGCTCGGCTGCGTCTCTGCGGACACATGTACTCCTCTGGGACTATGAATCAGCCCAAGTTTTGGGTGCTCAGCAAGAAGTCTGAAGTGACTAAAATGAGATGGCTCAGTGACTGCCCAAAGAAAGACAAAGCAGTTGCCAAAAGCCAGAATTTTTATTCAAAGACATAAGCTAGAAAACGTCAGTAAGTCATTCCAGTCTACTTGGGTAACAGAGTTAAACAAAAGAAAGTTGTATCAAGAGCTCTAAATGAATAATGTGAGGAAGCAAAACAGTTGCAGAAGACCTAGCATATTTTAAAAGTTCTTGTCATGTCAGAAGTTTCTTTTATATGCACAGAAATCTCCTCCATTGACAAGCAATTTACACAACACCTTAAACATTGTCATTATGTACATAGTACAAAAGGTTTTGTACAGAGAAAGGAAAAAACCCTACAAATTGTCTTTTTTTTATTATTATTATGCAGAATTTTTTTTTTCTTTCAAGGAGCAAGAGACTAAGCAAGGAATGTAGAATTTGCAGAAATTATCTTCAGCCACTCAAAACCTCACCAAGAATCACAGCTCACAGCTACCATTTTGGAGAGGAGTTTAGATACATCTTTTAGGAGTAGCGTCCTGTGCTAGGCACTGCCATGCCAAGTAACAAAACCCACAGCTTGCCATCCCAAATCTCTCCAGAGCTTGCCATTGGTATGCCAAACCAGGACGTAGTAGGTACATGCCCACATTAAGTCATGCAGGACTGAGCTGTGCCATTTTAAGTAAAACTGAATTGTTTGTTTCCAGAACTGGGGCTAGCATAAATGAATTCTACAGTTCCACAGCATCAGAGGGGCAAAGCCAAAATGGGTTGAAAAGTCAGGCATGAGAAAAAAAATTGTCCCTCCCATTACTCCTTATGTTATTTGGAGGTACAGCTGAAAAATCTCTGCATACCCTACTCAGAGGAATTGTCAGTGAGAAGACGTAGGCAGCTCAGAAATAGGCACTTGCTTTGTTGTCTTTAGCCTAACCAAAACTGCACTTCAGCATTATAGTGAGGCTGAAGCAATAGCACTTCTTCCTCCCCTTTTCACTCTTCTCTTTCTGCATTTTCCTTTTAATATATCCTGCTGCTATGAATGAAACACAGCTTGTAGAGTGCTATTTCTGAAACATCCAAGTTATTAGCTCTGAAGCTGCTTGCATTGCAGAAATCTGTACCACAGTTATTGTGCATTGGCTGTGGAAAGGCTTGAATAGGAAGTTCAGATACACATGAAGTTCAGTACAACAAAGCCAAACAAATTTTTGAGTCACATTGTTCTCTAACCTCTCAGAAATGAAACTGCACCCTAATCTACTTTAAAAGAAATACTCAAAGTGCTTGTATTTTTATACTTCCAAATTAGCCTACAAGTATTTTCTTAAGGCAAAGCAGCTTAGACACAAAAAACTGGTTACTCAATCACTGTAAGCTCCAAACACACTTCCACATAACTTAGTATAAGAAAGCAAGTAAGGACAGTTTTGCTAACTGCTAGGTCTCTTTTATTTATTTTTTAACTATTTCATTTATATATCAAAAGAAATTTCAGACCATGCTTAAACCAGTATCAGTATTAGCAGTGCAGAGATTAACAAAAGCCATAGCTGGACAAAACCTCACTATTGGTATGTTTATAACATTATAGGAAGCATATTTAAATCAGTAGCGCCTAAAGAACATGATTACTCAATCTTGTAAAAAGCTAAGTCCCTTCATCACAGTCATCATAAAGCCCCTTCATCATTGTCATTCTGATTACATCATACAAAACATCCAAATTGCAAACATGGGTTTGTAGCATAAGTATGACGAGGAGGGACACTTTTACTTCCAACTGAAATGGTGAGGTTTGGTGGTGGTTGTTGTTTGGGGTTTTTTTGTTTACTATGTTTATTACTGTGTGAGTGTAGGAGCAGCACAGGGACATTGAATAGCACGTATCACAGCTGAGGTGTCACACACATTACTGCCTTGTGGGGAGGTTAACTTAGCACATGCTCATCTCTCAGCTATTTCCTGTTCACAGTCTAAAACATTCATCTAAACCGCAGGTGAACTTGCTGCTGTTTATAAAGTACAGCTACCTTTGCAATGAAGTATTAGAGTGTGAAACAGGAGAAGTGATTCAGCTTTATACAGGTGAGTACTGCTTAGAGGGGACAAGGACCCTCCAGCAGAAGCAGGAGGTATGTGATGATGCATGAGGAGGGATGCAGGGAAGAGGAGAGGAAGCGCTTTAAATTGTGGCCTTTTTGCTCAGTGGGCATGAGTCAGAAACCAAACTGTCTCTGAGCGGTCCAACTGAAAACTGGGATAGTACTTCTCTCTCAAGTACGGTGAGTATACTGTACGCACACGTGTCGAGATTTAGGGCCAATCCACCTACAACAGATGCTCTCTGTTAACCTCTCTTTCCCACTTCCCCAAATTAGAGGAAGAGAAAGAAGATAAGGGGGAGAGACTTATGGCCCCCTCCCCTCCCAAATGGGAGAGGAAGGGAATGAGAGAGAGGCTTTTGGATTAGAAAAGAAAACTAAAACCGCTTTAATGAAGATAATCATAAAATGGAATATATACAATTATATACGAAATCGGTATCGAACCCAACCTCCCCCTGATGGCAATTACGCCACCGTCACCACTGAGGCTGTGGAGCAGGCACTGGCAAAGTCCCAGACTGGGCTCAGCAGCTGACAGGAACAGGGTTCAGGAGCTGGGTTCAGGAACACACTAATCAAGATCAAAGGCAGGGCCAAGAAGCGAAGGCCGAAGGGAAGGGTAGTGTCCAACAAAGGAAAAAGGAAGGCCCCAAAACGAAGAGGATCCAGGCATAAGGATCCTGAAGGAAGAGGAGGCCTAAGGGCTATCTAGACCCTCATGATCTCTCAGCTTTATACTGAATATGAGGTATATGGGATGGAATACCTCATTGGTCAGTCTAGGGTCACCTGTCCTGGCCGTTCCTCGACACAGGTGCAGCCTTTCACTTTCTGCACCCCCCGATCTAGCAGTGACCTTGGTCTGCACACCAATCCTTGGCAGTAACTGTAAACATCAGGTGTTATCACTGCTAGAAGCAGACACTGCGAAAACATGCTGTGAGCTTCAGAAAGTGCAGTTAGTTAGCAGAGACTCAGATGAAAAGTAAAACCACTGAACAAAACTGGTTTGGTTCTAACTCAAACCAGGATATGAAAAGGGCACACACTTCTTGCATTGTAATAAGAGGGAAGTATAAACATAGAATAGAGCAGTTCCATAAGGGGCTACAGAGAATGCCTCCAATTGATCTCCAAACTCTTCATTCAAAAGATGCTACAAAGATGTGACAAAGAACAGCAGAGCAGTTTGGCTTCACTTTGCCAGAAGTAGAATCCTTCTTCCACTTTGCTTTTTCCATCACAAAGGAAGCTTAAAATTCAGCTGAATAATAAAACTAGTGTGCTGAAAGATATCTGATGTAAATTAGATAGCACTAATTCAGTCCCAAACAGGAACTACAAAAGGTCTACAAAAAGCTGGAGGAGACAGCCTCTAAACCCTCCAACTATTCCTCTTTCTCCTGAAAGTAAATACAGAATAAATAGGCCTTCGTCCACTTGTTATCTCAAAAGAGGAATGGGCAAAGTTCAAGAGGAAAACTAGGAATGATCCAGTTTAAATTACTGAAGAGTCTTGACATAGATCATAGAGCTCAACCTTCACAGGCAGACACATTACAGGAACTACTCTGATCAACACGTAATTCTAGCAGAACCTTAGTCGTGGATTCAGAACTATCAGATTCAGACCACCTTTATGAAAATATTGAAAGATGCTACCACTAGGAACTGAAATTATAGGCCTTAATAAAGATAGCATGAATAGAAGACTATACAAAAGACTAAATTCCCAACAGGCCCTGAGACTGAACCTCACAACACAAATGAGAATATTTGCAGAAATCAGTTTACAAAATTCTAAGATAAGGTAGGAGAATTTTGAGAGCAGTCCAGAACAGTTCATACAATCATGAGAAATACTCATTTTATGACACATTGAAGATTAATCTTGACTTTCATTAACTCTTAAAAATAAGCAAACAATAAAAATACCCAAAGACTTTTTCTTTTTCGTGAATCAAAAAGTGAAAAATTTCCATGTATAGCAAAGACCAGCATAAATTCATAAGATATTAATAAACCTCATGAAATGCCTTTAAGTTAATAGCAGTTAGCTAAGATTTCTTTCTTTCAAATCTTACCTGGAACATAGCTATTAATCCCAACTGACATTATCTGTAACAGCATTGTTAAATAACTGAGGAAGAAAAAGAAGTCCTATTATTTTTCCAATTTACTTCTAGAAATTTTTTTTTTTAAATTCCTTTGATAAAAAAAATTCAAGACTGTAAAGCACTGTCAGGAACTGTGACTACTAAGTTTAAAAAATTAATTCCATAACTTGCTATTTTTCCATAATCTTTATCTGATTTACTTGCAAGATCTTCCTAGAATTAATTTTTCTTTCTGAATACATTGCCTTTGAGATGAATATCAATATGACTAGCTTTTTTCTGTTTTATAGAGGCCTGGGCTTATTAGTTATGTTACGCTCCCTCTACTGACTCTGTAAGAAATGGCTCCAAATCCCTTTAAGAAGCCTCTCTGAAAGAATAGTTTAGGATTTGATGTAATATTTCAAGGAATTAACAAGGCATAAAGCACAATTTTGCAGAGTGCCAAATCCTTGTAAAAGTCAGAGTAGAGCATCTACTTCTTTCTAAGGCAGAAGTGTTAGAAAATAAATCCTTCCTGCAGTATCCATAGTATTAATTACTATACAAGCCATTTATGATACTCTTTGGAAATGCCTTAATGATGTTTTAAGGGTTTTATATTTAGGTGGAAAAGAGAACTACAAATTTCCATTTTTGCATGGTTTTTAGCAATATTTCTTTATAAACCCTGCTGCTCAGTTAAATCCACAAAACCTACCTGAAGTCTTCTGTTTATCCTTTGTAATGTGATGTGAAGGACAGTAACCTGCTACCAGTGTGACACAAGCACCATATTTACTTTTCACATTTTAAAAATAACTCGTGAATTGGTAAATGGGATATAATCTATAAAATGTGGCAGGGAAAGCTCCCTGAAATTCAGAAATGACTTAAGGAAGGACCTGGTATTCTATTTCTATTATATTGTAACATGAAGGATCTTGAAGACAGCTTACAGTTTGTTATTCTTTTACTGAAGAAAAATGAGTTACCTATTTTGTTGATTTTGGTGGTGTTTTTTTTTTTTACAAAACATCTCATATAATAAGGATAACACTGGAATGTCTTTCTTTATTACATGAATCATAACACATTAGAAGATTTAAATACATAATTTTGTTATTACAACTAGCAAAAGCTATTAAACTCATTTTATTGATATTAGAAACAAGTGATTTCATACAATAATGGTATCTACATCATGATACACCATGAAACTAAGCCTTTGTCATTACAGATACTGAATATGAAGAAAGTGGAAAATCAGAAATCCACAATGAAATACAATTCCTAAATTTCCTACACAAACCTCTATTCCACTGAGCAAAACCAAAATCCAGGTACTTACCAGATCAATCAGACTCTCCTGGATTCTGTTCAGTGTGGTGCGTAATCTACTGCTGCTGAGGCCCAGTCCTGTTGATTCAAACTGGAACAAATATATTCTATTTAAGTTGGGAAAGGAAAGCTCATTGGTTCAAACTTTACAGCGATACAGCAAAACTTCAGTCTGTAAACACTAGCTACTACTACATTAAAGTTTTAGCACATAATCACAATCACACAAAATAAAAAGAAAATCAACAGAGGTCACAGCACTCAACAGTGCACTGGTGTAAAGAATAACCCGAGTACCTTTCATGAAGATGACAGCTTACCATTCATACCAATAGAGAACCAGTATCCTTTAATGTTATAATACTGTATTTGTGTGCGGGACTCAACTTTCTCATTTGGGTCATGAGCTCACAATGGTGCACCACGATGCCCCCACCAAGACTTGCATGCACACCACACCCAAGCCAAATTGTCTTGACTTCTATCTCAAGCTGTAAAATTTCTTACAATTCCTTATTAAATATCTAACTTACATACGTAAAATTATATCCATTGACCTTTATAAACCAGTCATTATTAACTAACGCTTATAAAGATCTACCCGAGAAATGTGCCATCTTCATGTTCACACCTCAGAAGTGTTATGGGGGCAGACGTTCAGCTGGGATAACTCACTACAGCTACACTGATTTCCTGGTAAATGCAGTGAATTATACCAGCTGAGGGTCTGATTAGACATGTGAAATTATTGTAGCTACTTATCTTCCACTTTCAATTAGAAAAACAAAGAACAAACTAACATAACAAAGGAAGTGGAAATGGGACAGCTGGGAAACACACATTGATGTCAAGAATCTGGAAGCATTTGACTACAGTTCTGGTATGTGATTCACACCAAAAGGTAATTTACTGAACAATACTTAGGGCACTGCTGTACACTGCATTATTGGACTCCCTTTCAGTGCACTAATCAGGGAAGGAAGTGTTCGAGTTCATGTCGTCTCCTCTGTTCCTTTTAAATATAACTTGATATAATTTAAGTGTCCATTTACTGCATCTAGCGTTTCTGACGTAAGAAGTCCATCTTCCCCAATCCTCCTACATATTCAATGAAAACTTACATCTGAGCTGAATTCCCATTGGAAATACACTCTGATGAATTCTAGAACCTGATCATCATATAGGGTTTTTTTCAAGATATGGCCATAAGGATTGGAAATTCAAGACTGGCTATTCTCTCTGTTAAGGTAATAATAAACAGAAAACAGAAAACCTTTTTTTTTTAAAAAAAAGTATTTGTTAGTTTCAGCCATTACATTTTATTTTAAGAAATTTGCACCTGCACCCTCAAAACCATACATCACGTAACCTGACACTAATTCTTTCTCTTTCTGCCTTTCTATCACTAGCTTTCTATAGCCACCAGTAACTTGCACTTACTTATCCTATAATGATATATTTCCTTCTATAAAACGTCAATTTCACATTTGAAACACCTGAATGAAAAGGAATATAAAAGCAAATTTAAGTTTCCATAAAACATTACATAACAAAAACTCCAGATTTATCAGGCAACCAGTTACAGCCTGGTCACAATTGTGCATCAATATGTATTAGGAGGGAAATAAAACATCCAGCAAAAAAACAAATAACAACAAAAAACAGCTCAGCATTTTTCCACAAGAACAGAGTCTCATGACTTCACACAGAACATGTCATTCATCAGTACAACTGCTTTTCTTCATGGAATTTTTTGGTATTTCTATATATATAAAATGATAAATATTCAAATTCCACAAACTGATGACCTAGTAAGGCTAGTGAGCAGAGCAACAGAGAATTTACAGAATAATGTAACTCGTCACCAACTCTACATAACCACTTATAGTTAAAAAACTTTTCCTTCAGAATGGCCGTTGGTTTACAAATTATTATAATGTCTTCTCAAAAAACATTAAAACTCAACCAAATATATTCTGTTAATGAAGGCTATTCTGTCACATGTTCATGAACGCCTGACACTTTAGTGAGTAGATATTAAATATAGACAATTCCTTTTAATTTCATGTGAGGTTGCTCCAATTTGAGATAATGAGGAAAGGCAGCCTTAACTTGCATCCCATAAATTAAAAAGGTTTTGAAAGAGCAATTCTGGTTACAACAATGTGTAACTTTTGGCATTGAAGAAAGCCAAATACTGATCACATAGGATAATGATTCTAAAGAGGTCTGGAAAGAGCAATGACTTAGCATCATGACCAGACATGGAAATCAACATGTGCATTTTAAATTCTTGGTTTTCACTTAACTGGAAATTAACTGTTTGCAATTAATCACTCTTCTTATGTGTGTCCTAACTCACACATAGAACAAGTACAATATTGACAAATAATTTCAACCATTTAAGGAAGTTATATTACCAGCATACTTTTAAGAATCCCATTTGATGATATTTTGCAAATAAAAATACAACAGAAACACTCTCAGTGGTCTAAATCACATACCATCACTCACCTCTACTTTCTAAAGTTTTATAAAAACTATGGGGAGTGTGGACATTTAAGTAGCATTACAAGAGGGTTTATTACATTCATAGACCCTTTGTAAGCATTATGTTTGCCATGGAAAATAATCTGTCAACACAAAAAGTAGGCACACTACAAAAACAACACAATTTTACCACCCATCTGCTATAATGTTTACCTGCCTATCACTGTGCTGTTCTCTGCTACAAGTAGAGAGTGAGTAACTCAGTATGGGCTTTAAAAACACAAAACAAGAGATGCAAAATAAATAAATAAATAAATGCAGCACAACTGAATACCAGAGCAGCTGACTAAGCCAATGGAAATCAATTATCTTAACAACAACAATAAAAAATTCCAACAACAAAAACAAAGCCCAAACCCCCTCCCATCTTCTAAACACAAACAAATTACAAATACATTTGTCCTGCCAAAGAGGACAGCTCAAAAATATTTACAACCATATGCTGAGTCTGAAAACCCATTACAATTTGCCAACAGATGATGACGACTTTGGAGCCCCACAATATTATTACTTGTGGAGTAATTTAGGGGCCAAGAGAGGAGAAAATTGTTTATACATGCAGCTTTTCATAAATGCTTGAAGACATTTCATTAAAACTTGATCTATGCTACATACAGACATTGCCAACAAGCATTTATTTCATATATCACTCAAAATCCATTTGTTTTCATTAATGCAATTAGTTTGACAGATGAATACTAGATCTGAAAAAGTGTATTTCAAACCTCTTAAACCTGAGTTACTACCTAACTTCCAAGGCCCATTTCTTCTCTTCCTTTTGCTATTCTTATCAAAGTTAGGGAAATAGTTAGGAAAATTAAATCACCTCATACTCTCTAGGCTCCAAACCAACACCCTCCCTCCTCCTGCAGACTGCTGCTTTGCTCCCCACTTTCTGCCGCTACTTTTAGTTATTTCACGTTCTTTTCTCCCTTTCAAAATGCTGCTGGAAAAGAGTACAAAGTCTATTCAAAACATAATAGGATTCATGTTCCAATTAACGATGCTCCCAGTACTTATTCCCCTTATTGCTGATCTAATCAGCCTTTCCTTATTTCTGCATTCAGATCATTGTGCTGCCACTAATTTTTCCGGAGATTACATATTAGGTAGTATTTAAGTAAAGAGATCTCCTCTGCATTCTCATTCTGTGTGTACAGCGATACTTGGAAATGAATGATGTTTCTACTTACCGTGTCATTTCGGCCAAAAAATGTATAGACTGCATACAGATAGTAATCAAAGAGCTGAGACATGAAGTGGATCACATCAAATGCAATTGGTTTCAGAATATTCATCATCTGCATGTATTTCCCTTAAAAATTAAACACAGAAGATCAGTTTCATCAGCACATCTCAAAATCAGGTTTACAAAGTTTATTTTTTAGCCTTGAACATTGATTAAGAACTTAGTAATATTTTAGAGATGGGGAGGTTTAAAAACAAAGCTAAATATGATGACTAAGACACCATAAATGCCTCAATACTTCTCCATATGTAAATGTAAATCCATATTAAAACATCTTGAACAATTCTTGGCCTCTTGGTACCAAATTCAAAATATAAACTTTCTGGATCCCCTATAACTTTCAGATTCATTTTGCCAAAAAAGAATAATTCCACCAAGTAGTCTCTGGCAAATGATATATGGAGCCACTTAAGATTTTATGCATTAGTGTGTTTACATATGCATATAGGGATATTTTTCAAGTAACAGAAAGGCATAGTATAGAAATTATATGCCCAAAACTGGATTTCACTCAACAGCTCTAGGAATAATGTTTCACATGGTCAACCCAGCATTTCCTGCTCTCCTTCCTTTTTACCCTGGGATAGAAAACCAAAATAGTCTTAAAATACATGTTTAAAATGTTTCTAGAGGAAGATAGAAAAGGATCCTGGCATATCCAGGAAGAAGAAAAATTCCTTCTCTTCCTTCCCGTTCCCTGTTGTGCATTTGACTTGGAAAAAAAGAAAAAAAAAGAAAAAAAAGAAAAAAAAGAAAAAAACACAACAAAAAAACAAAATCAGAAACAAACTCAGGACTTTCACCTGTATGTTGGCTGAGCCAAGCAGTATGAACAAACTGAAAAGCAGCCTTAAAAAAATTCTATTTGGCTTCCAAAAGGGAAGCCCAAATGCAGTCATTTCCAGCACAGCCCAGTAAGGAAATTTTCAGATGTTTAGGAAAGGATAGTACCCTACTGAAAGCAGCTGTCACCTGTCACCTTCATACATACTACCTGAATACTCTATGTTGCCACAGGCTGATTTTTTTTTCCCTCTTACTCTCTGCTAAACACATTTTTAAACTCACCTGCAATCTATACACAATGTAAGGGTGATGTGTTGCATTCTGGATAGTTAGATTTCCAAATATCTGTGCAGCTTGCCTGAATATTCAAGGTAATCTCTTGGGCAGAATCTTATGCTTTTCCAAAGGGCTAGACACTGTACAGAAGTATTGTCCCTATAAAGATCTTCTGTGCCAAGAACATTTCTCTATTACTACATCACTAAGCATCTCAACAGAACAAGCATTCCAAGAACATTTCCTCCAAGCTGCTCTCTGGAACAGGATACCAACTTTTAACTTATATACATTGCTACCTAGTTGCACTGAAGTTCCTATTTTGGGCAGAAAAGGGGTATAAGAACATAGCCAAGAAGCAACAACAGCCCAAATCCACACGATGATGGAAACTTTCAGAAATGCTTGAAAACATCACTTAAGAGTTTCAGCAACTTGAAGTAGCTTGACTTTCTAGAGGCTCTCCATTAATAGCTAAAACTGCCAAACATTTACCAGGTTTCTTTTGAAATATCACTTACAGAATCATAGAATCACAAAATGGTTTGGGTTGGAAGGGACCTTAAAGATTATCTAGTTCCAGTCCCCCTGCCATGGGCAGGGACACCTCCCACTAGACCAGGTTGCGCAAGGTCCCATCCGACCTGGCCTTGAACACCTCCAGTGATGGAGCATCCACAGTTTCCCTGGGCAACCTCTTCCAGAGTCTCCCCACCCTCACAGTGAAGAACTACTTACTTACATCTAGTCTAAACCTATCCTCTTCCAGTTTGAACCCATTCAAACTTCAAAAGATGACATACATTAAGGTGAAAGTGAGTTGGGGTCATTGCATATTAGAAACGAGAAACTGCAAAGAAACTAGAAGCAGAGAATTACTACAACAAGGACGAAGGGCAAAACCAGATTTATTTGCTCAGGAAGCTACATTATGAGCTAGAAGTACCAAAAGACTTGCCAAAACTAAATTTTCCAAAGATGGTAAAAACCAGGAGTTTTCAAATTAAAGAAGACTAACAAAAGCAAACCAAACTGAGGGGATGGAACAGGACAAACAAGAGAGCCCAAAAGCAAGAATGAACAGTTCGCCTTGATTTTTATTAGGGACAATGATACTAACAGTGAGAAAAGTGAGAAGCAGAGCAACAGGGTGACTTATTGAACTGAACTGGCCACTTCCAGCCACACCAAGAATGAGCTGGAAAAGACCTTAAAACAGTCAAGCTACAGGAGTGAAGAAATCAGAACACAATAAAGAATGGCCGTGAATTCACCTGTCTCAAAATCAGTGTAATAACCTGCACATGCAATAAGCTGTCAAGACATGGGTTGTACTGCTATGACTGAAAAACAGCAAATAAAAACATATTCAAAAAAGGTAAAATACTCATCCAAGCACATAGTGATCCACTGCTTTAATTTGTAGGATGCAGGACTTCAGATCAAGTTATGAAGAAAGTATGGAAGGTATAGAAGTTACAGAAGCAGAAGTATGGAGGCAAAATTAGCATAAAACAAAACAGGGATCTACCAGAAGTGAACTGTACCAGACTAAAATATATATTCTTGTTAGGGAGCATACATGACTTTCAAGACAAAAGACACTGTACATTGTATCTATCTGGGATTTTGTGAAAGTATTAACAGTAAACAAATGAAGCTAGAGTTTTTTTAATGAATAAGGGTTTAATAAAAGAGTATACAGAATGGAGTGTGTTGAAAAGGGAGGTATCTGGAAAAGCTATGAATGGAGTTTGCAGCAACTGGCCTCTTTAATATTTTCATAAATGCCTCTGGAACAAAAATAAGAGTGTGATAATGGAAAAAAATAAGAAGGTACCATCAAAACAGAAAAGGGTTGACAGAATGTACAGGAGAAACTGGAGGACCTTGATGACTGTTGTAATAAAAATTGGGTGAAATTTTTTCATGGAATGTAGCAGTACAAAATGTAAAGCCACGCATTAGGAAGGCCAATTCATTAAATCCATTGATCTTTCTACTACAAACTAGAATCTTGACACTTGGAAAAAAATGTGAAAGTGAAGGATCTGCTGGCTGTACAAGCTCATAACAGATGGACTAAACTGTCAGTACAAGGAAGCTGTGAGAAATACAAAGACATGCAAAAGGGAGGCAACTTGTGACCAGGATGCTGCAAGATAACAGTGACCAATGCAGTGAGATCTCATCCAAAGTGCTGCACGTGACTTTGGCAAGTCTGTAACAAGAGCAGAAAAAGAACTGATAGAAAATTAGGGGACTTAAGCCTCTGGCAGATAAATACAGAGGATATTAAAAAGCCTGGCACATTTTGTTTAGTAAAGCAAAGACTGAGAAGAAATAGGATTGCTTTCTGCAAAATCAGCAGAGCAGTATGCATCAAAGAACAAGACACTCCGTGAAACCTAGTAGTTTATTTTGACATAAGATAAAGCGGGCAGAAAATAGGTGGATAAAGCATCTGTAATAGACTTCCTACTAGAAAGAGTGGAGGGAACAAAACAGAAGTATTTTTAATCTGGAGCTCACAACAAGCATATTTACAGGCAGTACTAAATGACATGTCTTCCTGTAGGAGGGGCTGCAGGAGGTGCCCTTCCAATTCCACGTTCCAAACAACACTAGTATAAGTCATTACAAAAACAACATAAAACACCCCCTAATAGAAGAAAAATTGAAAATTAAACATAATTCCAGAAGGGGAAAAAAGAATACATATGAGCTTTGAAAATAATGTTTAAGCTTGGGGTTATGGTCAGAATCCAATAAAGACTCAGAAGTAGAAGTAGAATCAGAAAACTAGAACTACAGCTCCACCTACCCATACACTGTGTTAGGGCAGGGGCAGAGGCTGAGGGAAGACCAAGTGGTTTGCATGAAAGTGCCATATGTGATTTCTAGATTAAATCCTAAATTTCCTTAGAACAACACCTAATGCTAGAAGGTTGGACTAGATGATCTTTGGAGGTCCCTTCCAACCCAAACCATTCTATGATTCTATGGTTAAGGTAGCAAATCTCCCCAACCTAACTCACAGATCAACACCAAAACAGTCATGACAGAATAATCTCAATTCTTATTTAAGGTCTATATTGTAGATACTCCAAGAAGAAAAGAGACTATTAAAAAGGTATAGAAAATTAATTTCTGATTTATATGCTGCCCTCTAAGACAGCAAAAGATACTAACCAGGTGTCAGAGTAGTCTCTCTTAAACTTACTCTGAAGTACCACAATTGTTTCCAAGCACAGAAACACTGAAGACAACTTCTTTAATATAAAACATATAGAATTCCTCATTCTTTGGGCTAACCTGATAAATTTAGGTAGTTACTTCCCCTTCTTTATAAATAAAAATCAGTAGCAGAAAATTGCTATTGTACAATTATCTAGGAAATCAATTTGAAGTCACGATCACAAAAAAAATCAATCCCGTTACAGCTAGACTTGGAGGGAGTGTTTTCATACAAACATTTAGGCTAGAAAGCACCTCCAGAGGTCACCTAAGTACAACCACCTGCTCAGACCAGGTCTAAGGAGATGAGGTTGTTCAAGGGCTTGTTCAGTTTCATTTTGATCACCTTCAAGGACAGAGATTCCCTAAACTGCCCAAGGATTATTAGGACACATTCCAATTACTGAAATTACTAATATGGAAGGGCACTTTTCTTCCTGGGGGGCACTTGTCTACCATGTAGTAATAATAGTTATTCTAGGTGTGAGAACTTGAGTAATGAAAGGGTAAAAAACCCCCAATCTTTTAAACTCTTACTTTTGTAATTATATTACTTTAAAATGAAGCATTTACATAAGCATCATAAAATATTAATATATTTCCTTCTACCTCCACTCTTTTTATGCATTCAATATTTTAGACAAATAATCCACCATTATTGGTTAAAATCAATATATGTATGCAGATTAATTTTGAAAGTAAAAATAACTCAAAAGATAGAGCCAAATTGGTCCATTTAATTAAAAAGCATTTTGGTTTAGTGCTTTATTTCTATTTTATCAACATTCTCAAAGAGTGGAAATAGAGCTTAACTAGGTATATTTTTTAACATATTTGGCATAATACATAGGTTTGCATTAAAATAAAAAACACATATAAAAAACCTACAATTGTTCTACATACCAACAAGCCTTATTACATTCAGTGTAGTGTTTGTCAGGATAGGTGCATTCACTTTATTGAGGTTATAATCTGATCTCTTTCTGCTTCTCAAAGTTTCTCGAGAAACACTTTAAAGAAAACGAAATAAAATACACCAAATATGGTTGTCTGTTATATTCAAGAACATACAAATAAAGTTTAGTAGAAAAGAAATCCCTCCTCCCTCCTTCTTTCATATGACAGTATGTCATTCAGTGCAGTAATTTATTTATGCCAAAGCATAACCGGGTTAGGATTCTAACATTTAAAAAGAAATGCTTGGTCTAATTTACATAAAATAGTGCTAGAGAGATGAGTTTCTGAGTTGTTGTCCAAGGCTTGAGTACTACAGGCTTCTGTCTGAGCTCAGCAATCATTTTAATTACTCTGACTCAAGTTCATAGTTTATGAAGTAAAGATGAAAACAATGCAAGTCACAACAAAACGGGCAGACTAGTAAGCTACAGCTGAGAATGACTAGCTGGAAATGGAAACAGTTTTGAGGGAGACGAAACTAAAAAGGCATTAAAATTTTCATAAATTGTAGTCCTGTAAAAAGTAGGGAGTGGGACTCAATGATCCTTATGGATCCCTTGCAACTCAAGATATTCTATGATTCTATAAGAGAAATCTGCCAGCTGCCATACATCAAAACGATACTCTTTCAAAAATTCAGAATGCTTCCATTTCACAGCACAAAGCCTGCTTCAATAAGTCTAACTGGACATCTAAGTAGTACAGTGTCCTAGACAAAAATTTGTATTTCAGATTCTTTTAAGGGCTACAGAGTTGTTTTTTGTTTATACAAATATATAGATTTTTCTTTCAAAATTCTATATGTATTCACCAAAATATAGCATGTATATTCATACATATGTGTGCATATATTATTTTTATTATAAAAAGATAATTTAAAATTCCAAATGACTGCTTTCAAGCAAAATTTATTTTTTTAACCTACAAAATTTTACTGTTGTTCTGCAAAAGCAGAAGCCCAAGCCTCAAACCATTTGTCAGCAAACAACTGCTTTTTACATAACAGAAATTATATGTATGCACACCAGCAGCTGTAGAACATTCAGTTAACATCTAACACCTGCTAATCAGTTTTCCTCCACCTGCTTCTGACAGCCTTTCTTCTCCTCCAAAATCTTTCTTTCCAAAGTTTTCTGCAATAATGATGAGTAGTTTATTGTTCCTTCCCATTCCTGAGCTTTTCTAACTGTGCAGAAGGCATAAAGATTGTTTGATTATTATTCCATTGTTGTAGAGCATACATTAAACAGAAAATGAACTAATTAGAGTACTAAGATGAAAAGCATGTAAATGAGACCAAGGAATCATACGGTTTACCTACCTTTTCACTGGGGCATCTCCTGTCTGCTCATCCACATAATCTCTTTTCAACTCCTCAGGAACATCACTGTCACTATCATACTCTTGATAGGCACTTTTTTCTTGTTCATCTGATTCATACTGTTAAAAAAAACATGAAAGAAAAAAAGAATGAATTGACAGCCATTATTTTCCTTATAATATTGTCACTCATTCAGTGCAGCATTTTGGTCACTTCTTGGCTTTTATCTTGGCCAGAACACAAATAACTTTGATGGTTGAAAGGCTGCTGACAATGTTCTTTAAAAATGCAGCAGGCAAATCACAAAAAAGGCATTTGTAGGTGCAGTTCTAAACAAACTTCTATTCTCAGATGTTGATTAAAAGTAAATACTTGCATCATCCTACTTCTCCCAGGCATTGATATTTTTGTTTTGTTTCCATTATCAAGTACCCACGTTTCTTAGCTTTTATTATTTGCTTTACAATCTGAAAAAACAGTAATAAAACCTCAACATTTATCCATACAGTGGACTAAACTGTTACTTAACAAAAATTCTTGTTTATATTGTACACATTTAAAATAAAAAAAAAAAAACACCAAAAAACAACTTGCAGCTGTTTGTAAAATTGATTTTAGTGCACTCCAAAATACATTTCTACCAGAAAGTCTTTCAACAACTTAACATGTTAGAGATCAATGTCATTTTGACTAAGCACAAACACTTCAAGAAAACAATAAGCAGTCAAATGCTACTCCAAAAATATAAGTATTTTTCATGGCTACTATTATCAGATGATTTTTTTTCTCACTAATTTTTCTGCACTTATTTTCTCCAACTGTAGGCTGTTCTATCTACATCAACAGCAAGAAGAGAAACTTTGTATATACCTGTATGTTCTATACATACAAACTTTGTTCATGAAGCAAACAAAAACTGCAGAGCAAGCAAGTAACAGGATTCTGCAACCCAAACTGATAAACCTTTCCTCAGAGAGGAAAATAAAAACTACAACGAAACCCAAAAGCACAGTTCACCATTTTATTCTAGGAAACATTCTAATGATATAACTGAACTGTATCAGTGGAATAAATCAGTGGGGCCTAGATCAAAAGTAATTTCTGGTGGTTTCCCCCCCTTGCTTTCTCAGAAAACTTGTTTAGGTGTTTGAGGCATGCTTGTATTTATTTGCCTGGGCTGGTTCTTGATTTTGTTTTGAAACATATACCATCCTTTATCTAGTTAAAGGCACAAGATCTCAGTATTTTAAATATTTATCTAATTATCAGTGAAACAATTCCTCTTTGATGGAAGAAAGTCTCATGCACCATTTGCTTCATTTGTCACAAATACCATAAATTATTTCAGAATAACCCTATGAAAAATGTGAATGCATAGAAAAATTACCATGTATACCAGCCTTGAGACATGCCTTCTTATATTGAGGAACATTTGATGTTAATTGCAACTTTTGAAAAATAAGATGATTAAGAAGTTAAACAACGACTGCCTCCAAACACTCAGCTGCATTTTTTTACATTTTTTGAAACTGTTTCACTCTGTTCAATTGTTAAATCTCTTTTCAAAGATTAAAAAATAATTATTTTCAATTCAAGGACAGAAGGTTTGAGCCCACACAAGTGATGTCTGGTGAAAAAAAAAAAAGCAACAGAGGCTACAACATATATAATACAATATAGAATTTCCATGGTAGAGATGTATTATTATTCACAGAATCACAAAACTGCCTAGATTGGAAAAGACCTTTAAGATCATTGAGTCCAATCATTAACCTTATTGCTAGAGTATGAGTTTTGTGTAGAAATACTATTCACAAATACAGACAATAAATGCTTTTTATAATGATGAAGCCACACATACGTATTAAAAAAGTACAATCGGGATTTTTCTTTTTCAGAACACCTGAAATTTGCCATCTTTTTTCATTCCAGTTAAAAGCAATATTTAACGTCAACCTCCTTTTCAAATGTTCTTGGTTGCTCTGTAGTACAAGTGCTTTAGACAATTCATAAATAATGAAATAAAATTTTTCACAAAGTGAATTTCGTAACCAAGAAAAGATTAAAGGAGAAACAAATACTTGATGCTCTGTAATATAACCCTTTCTCCTGAACACCTATACAACCATCACGACATTAAGCATATCTATCAGGCTTCAGAATGCACTTGCACTCAAAGAGAGACCACAATATTTTTAACTTTTTCTTAATGTGTACGCTGCTCTAAAGCCACTGTATCCAAGGAGTCAATAATGACACTTATGATAAAGACAGTGTGGTTCCAGGATCCTTAAGAAATGTCAGGATTTTAAAGAGTACAACTGCTCTCCAGAGGGGAAAATCAAGAAAATACACGAAGGTAAGGCCTGTCTCTCAATCACACAAAATACACTAGGAAATATATTTTGTCATGGCAATTTCTGAGTCCAGGCCCAAGCTCCGGAGGCTTTTAAAGCACAGCCCTATGAAAACAGTACATTATAAAAGTGAGAAGCCCACAGTACAAATTCAGAGAAAAAATAGATCAGATGGAAAAAAGAACATAGTGTGAGACACAGACAAAACAGAAATGTTCTGATCGTTAGAATTCACTGGCAAAATTTCTACCTCATGAACATTTCAGACAAAGGAAAGTTATAATGAAAGCAGCTCAGTTTATTTCAAAAATGAGCTGAGTTTAGCCTTCATTAAGGACAACGAGGGCTACAGTTAACTAACTTGGCTGTAACATTAGCATGGAGAATTACCACCACTTATTATGCATTAATATACAATAAAGGACAGGCCAATTCAATTAAAATCCAATGACAGTAAAATGATAAATTGACCACAAACTGCTAACTATAATTCATATCGATATATGAATCTGACAGTTGGCATATTAACTGTCTTAACATCATAGATTAAGAGAATTTTGAGAAAATTGTTTTTTATATGGTGTCCTCAACCTATCTCTGTTAATGAGCTGGAGATAAAAATAATGTCACTTTAAAGTATGCAGTAAGTAACTCACAACTATTAAATAGTGACCTCAACCTAAAGAGACCTTGTAAAACCATTCTGAATATGCACAGCCTGCAGTAAAACTTGAAAATGCTAAAAGAAATTCAGGTAGCTTGCAGCAATAATCACTTCACAAGGATTTAGGCAATTGGCTCAAACAGACCCACAGGATAGCAGTAAGATTCAGAGTTGAAGAGTTACCATCCCACAGATCATTTGACAAGTAAAACAATTGCTTTTGTCCTTGTTATGCCATTTCTGGAAACATGCCTGCTTTCTCCGGAAACAAAATTTTGCAATCTCCATCTGAAATAACGTCAAATTTAAGCGTTAAAACATGCCTCCACCTTATCAGGTCAGTCAAGAAACTGTAACAGAAATCCTTTGTAGAAATTTTATCCAATATTACCTCAGCAAGTTGTTTCTGTTTCTATGGACACCCAGACAGGTGTCATTTTTTGCTTTTTTTTTTTTTTTTTTTTTTTTTCCCCCCAACTATAGTCCCTTCTATGTGTTAGCACTTTGCAGCAGCCAGTAATGGACAGTTGAGATGAAAAATTTGGAAGGGGAAGGTAGGATGGTCACCTGGAGAGTATACTCACAAGAAATCTTGGTTCTAATACCAGCCAGATTAGATGAACCTACCCTGTGCCTCGATTCTCTACGCAAATGTGCGTAATACTTCTCTGGCCCACAAAGATTCTGGAAAGGATTTTATCTTTCCAGTGACTGAATTAATGCCAAATACATCAATGAAAACCAAGTGCCTTCTTAGTATTGTTGAACACCCTCATCTGCACTCTCAGTACAATTCTTCAGATTTACTTAACATCTTTCAGTATTAAAAGCAGTTAGGTTCCACTTGTCAATGTATTAAACTCAAGTTATCATATGGAATAAACCTGTTTATATACAGTGTTACTAGAAACATGTCAAACAAGGGCAATATTTACCACAACTGGTTTCCACAAGGAGGGAAGAAAAATCAAAAGCACCATCCTTCATAATCAATTTTAAATTGCATTGAGCATTGCGCAAACTGAAACTTAACTTCATATTTTAGTTTAAAAAAAAGTTAGTTCTATACACTATTCCTAAGTTCTCCAAATACCACTACATTTAAGGTTAAAAAAATTTTAATATGCATGACTGTAAATCTAACCTATATTTCACAAGAAAAATGCATAATACATCATATCATTGGTATTTCACTTTTTCTATACAGAACATTCTATCCTCTGTTGTCAAAAGAAAGTCAAAATTCATTATAGTTCTTCACTAAACACATTTTATCCATCAAAAACCCCTTAGATTTTATAATTTTAAAATATATTAAGGTTTCACTAATAAAACCCACTAAATTGGCACATATCTTTGAAAAAGAGGAGAGTCCAGCCAGCCTTGAAAGTTCCTGACAATGTGCAAGTCTATGAACTGGACACTGTTCAAAATTAAAGACAGGGAAACCACAGCATGGTCTTTGCTATGTGTGACACATCAGCCTACTACTAATTCCTGGGATCATGACTCCCTCTAGCCTGTTTCACCAAAACCACAGCCTGCCACTGCTGAACTGCTGAGGCACCTGCTCTCAGCCCCACCAGACAAGGCATGAGACGCCCTGACAGCGATTTACTAGAACCCCAACTCTCACAGTGTTTGCAGGGATAGCAGCACCTACATGTAAAGCATGAGGCAACCCTTTACTAACAGAGTAGTGCTTACTGCCTTAATCGGCTTCAGCTCTGGCTGAGGCTTGAGCCTCACACACTTTCAGAACACAGACAGCACAGTTTGAAAACAGTAACCTTTAGCCAAGGGTTAAAGTTGGTCCAGCCTCTAAGTGAATGACAGATGCTCTCTATTAACCCCGCTCGCTTCCCAAATTAAGAAGAGAAAGTGAATAAGAGAGACTTAGGGATTAGAAAACTAAAGCAGCTTTAATGAAAATAATATTAATAAAATGGAATATATACAAAACCAGTATCGAATCCACCCTCCCCCACCACCACCACCNATAAGTATATGAATGTGTCATATAGTTTCTCAGGCCCTGAGGAAGTCCCAGACTGGACTCAGCAGCAGATGAGAACCGAATTCAGGAGCTAGATTCTGGAACTGGATTTAGGAACACACGGATTTGGATCAAAGATAGAACAGACAGAGTCCTCCTTGGATGCCAGCTATTGAAGAAAAGAGCTTGAACCTCGTGATCCCTCAGCTTTATGCTGAATATGTGGGATGGAATACCTCATTGGTCAGTTCAGGGTCACCTGTCCTGGCTACTCTTCCCCACAGATGCAAACCTTTTACTTTCTGCACCCCCTAATGTGGCACACAAGATTTAGCAGTGACCTTGGTCTCCATAGGAGCAAGTATAAGCAAAAGCCTTTCTGTATCTGTGAAAACATGCTGTTAACTTCAGGAAGTGCAGTTACTTAGAAGAAACTCAGCTGAACAGCAAAATCACTGAACCGAATTATTTCTGTTCTAACTCTAATGAGGACACCTTTACATACAAAGACCCTTTCCAATGGCTAGAGACAAACTCAGAATAAAAAGACAGATGGTCAATTTCATTGACTCTCTGTAGAAATAAGGCAACAAAGGTAACAGAGAGCTTCATGGACAGAAATATTACTCCCTTACAATAAAGAACGGAGGTGGGGGTGGTTTCTTTGCCTTTTTTCTCAAGAGAATTCTGAACAAATAGAGGAAAATCATCCCACACATTTACATTTCATAACTCATGCAAGTTACAAAGTGCCTCAGTAAGATACACAGGATCAATTACTTCTCATGAACATGCAGTGTCTGTGCTAACCACTACCAGAAGTGGGATGCTGTAAGAGAACCACCACTAACCTCATATATGACAATTCCTGTGTAACTACCACTGCATGCAGAGTTTGTACTTGAAACACTGTACTGTACAGAAAGCTAAGGTTGTGGGGGGGGGTTTTGTTATCTTTTAAGTTCTATTACTTTTCCAAATAGGTTCATCATTGGAGAAAAGAGGAAAAATAATATGCAATTGAAGACAGAACAGAGTATTACTCATAGCAGTCTGCTCGGCAGCAGTGTGACACTTCAGGCTCTCAAAAGCCAACAGAACAGCATCTCCAACATGTTCATCAGGACATGCTACCTAACTTTTTAATCAAATGATTTTATGATTATAGAAGCAAAAGCTTAGTGCAGAACAAATTTATGTCATTTAAATTTAAATTCTGCTTGAAATAGATTCTGAAGGGTAAAATGTTAAAACTGGAAAGAATGAAGCAGCTCTATTTTAACTTGTAGGCAAAGTTTTCGTATCTCATACACGCATGCAGACAGAAAAAGTTCATCAACATATCCACAGTCAAGAAACAAGGACAATTCTAACCTCCAACAAGTGTAAGTATTCTGGTTACATGTCACTGCACAAAAATACAGGGACAGTATACGCATTCATTTGCTGGCAGTGACATTCAACCTCTGATGAGACTGAAATCACGTTTCAACAATTACTCATTTTTGGTTTTGAGGTGTTATCCAGCCTCACTAGCTCCAGTTAATATAATCTTTGGGAAATTATTTCATACCTTCCTAACTATCCTACATGCAAATGGTGACAAAAAAAATCCTGCAATATTTGAGATATATTGCTGCATTCACAGTGCAGATCATGATGGCTCTATACATTTGTTACAAAATCAAACCTTCAGAAGAAAGCTGTCTCAGGGAAACAAACAAAACAAATAATATCCAAAGTTAAGTTAATTTTGTAGTCCTTTTCTTCAGAAGAATCTTTTAGGAAGCAAAACTACTCACAAACATATACAAGAGGCTGAAATTAACTCTTCAACAGAGGGAGCTTTCATTTTCGAAAACCTCACTACTGGTATCATCATTAATCCTTATTTCACTAAGTATAATTTTAGCAAATATCTACCAAATGGTTGCCCAGACTTCCCAAAAGCTTTGTTTCAGAGTGGGCTTCCACAAAGTACCATGGAATTCTGCAGCTTTCAGCATGCCCTGCAGCGCATTCATCTGTGCTTAACACACTCATCTGGAGTCTACGTATAAGTCTAACAGTGACAACCATGTAAACTCTTTTCAATTTAGGGGTCTGAAAAGGCAGGACACTGCTCTATTACTTGACAGGTGAAGAACTACCACCAGGAAACTGGCTCTTCACCAGCCTCCTTTAAGCATAACGCAACAACATTTTATGCCATTCAACTATATTTTCTCTTCAAGTGACACAGAAGGAAAGACACTGCAGCATCACACTCAGGTGTGAGATACAGATCAAGCTGCTCTGCAACCCAAGTCCACAGGGAGACCAAGAAAGACAAAGCTGAAAACCAGGAAGCCTTTAGTGTAAAGGCTGGATTAACTAACCTTAAGCAATAAACTTACAACCTTATAACAAAAAAAAAAAAGGATAAACAAGAGGTAAATATTTATCAACAATATGCTAATATAACATTTAAAAGAATGGTACCAAGTTTTAAATTGAAACATATTTGAGCACTGCTAGATTTTGACAGAATTCTGAAAAAAACATATACAAAGTTATTGTCCAGTTTTATAGCAGATCTTGCCATTAAGCGAGTGTCCTAAGCATTTAAATTACAATTTAAAGCTGCCTAACAAACATCAGATGATCCATGGCAAATCATGTAGGTGTGAACAAATACAACAGACGAAGCTACTCACAATGATTCTTTCCTAAGAAAACAGAACACCTGTCCTAAAGTGACAAAATTACTTCCACAAAGAAAGCTAACTTAAACTCCATTTAAGTGGAACATGTCTTGCTAGCCTTCAGGAACACTTGAATTCAGATGAAAAAAAAATATTGATCCACTACAAAACAAACAACTTGAAGCAGGATGCCTGGTTTTCAGGCACTGCTAAAAGCAAAGCAACCTACCTAATTAAAGGAGCAAAGTGGCTTGAGATTTTACACAGTATTGTAGTTAACAGATCCTTCTACTAAGATATTTTTGCCATCACTGATACACACAAAAACACCATCATTTATTGAGCGCAAGATTTTCTTTTCTTCCCTGCAACACTCCATACCCCGTTTGAAGCTAACACGTCTTCCGTCTCATCGTCTTTGCTGTCAGCCTGAATTTCAAATGGGTTTCCTCCGTTACAATACTGCTCAAATAACGTTAATGATGCTGAAATTGCTGAAGCAGGCTGCTTACTAGGTGACACAGATGGGGAACGTGACTGCTCCATGAACTTAAATTCCTATTAATAGAAATAAAGTACAATTTTAATGATCAACAAGACAGTTTCAGCATTATTATGATTCCAGTTTCATAAAAATAGAACCTAACAACAAACCGGTGGATAATTAAAGTGATATGAAAACTTTCAGCCAAAGCTTGCTAAACACATTTTTCATACTGGCTCCAATTAAGTTTAAACTTGGCAATCTTATACTGCTTGACTTTCTAATTTTAGGAGGTTTTGGCTATGACATGCAATACATCTCCTGTGAAAGTATTCACTGACAAAAACTAGGTGAACATTAAGTGGTATTTTATATTTCACAGAAATTAGGATATAAAACAAGACCTAAATTCTATCAAAAATGTAGTTTTCTTTATACAAATTACCTAGTAATTTACTAAAGCTGAAATTTTTTTCTTAATATCTTTTGATAAAAATTCTTTTCAAAATTTTTTACTTTTCAAACCCATTGCACATGAAGTTTCTGACGACTGGGCAAGTGCATAGATTTTGCAAATATATGGACTAAGCAGGGCATATAAAGCATGATTTTAGACTTTTTTTTTAAAAAAACCTTGACTTATCTCAGTTGACATTTTTATCTATTAAACTTTAGCTATTGATCTTCATAAATGGCAAAATGTACTTTATTCTTTCTCTAAAGGTTTAAAGATCAAAATGTACGCAGCTAAAGAGACTGCAATGTTAGATTTTGGGGGTTTTAAAAATTAATTAGTTACTTTTTGCCATTTTCTGCTGCTCCAGTCCCCTGAGCAGTATGTATGAATTTATAATCCCACCTCTCTATTAAAAATATTATTTCTTTTGCTGCTGGATGCTACTGGGAGTCCTCCTTCCTTTTCTCTCTATGCTATTACTGCCCCACTATCCTCTTGCTTACTTTTATGGTTAACCCCAGAGAAGCTGCAAAATTTTCATTTCCTCAAGATTGCTTTATCTATCTTTGCACTTTAGCGATAGTTCTAATCATAGACACCCATGTTTCATTTGGCAAAACAAGTGAAATTCATCCACCACATGCTAAGTCTCACAAAAATCACTTTAGGACAGCAGATAAGCATACCGATTACTTCGTTACTTTCTTTCAGGTGGACTTCACCACAGAAGAATTAACCTTTAATTTTCTTTCCTAATGAGCCAGTATGACTTGTTTCCAGAAACAGATGCCAAAATTGGTAGAAGCTAGGGAGCGATCATATGACTACTTTTAGGTACTCATATTTTAGCATCTTACTCTCAGATAAATAATTTAGAAATGAAAAACTGACATATTAAAAGCACATTAAAACATGAAAAATAAAGGCTAACATTATGTTCACAACTCTAGCATCTTCTGTAAATCTCTACCTGCCTGAAACAGTAACATCACAGTTTTAAAAGCATTTGAATCCCAAGTTTCCCATATCATGAAGTGAAATTTAGGGGGGGGGGGGAGCAGCCATTAAAAACATTTGTACAGTAGTTCATGGATCTAACTACTTCTCAGAACATTTGGACTCTTAGCTATTGAAGTATTAATACATTTGTATGTGTTAATTCACAGAACATACATGAAGCTGCAGAATACTAAAGCTTGATTTAACAGGACAAAGTTCCCAGGTTTCATTCTCCAAAAACATTCTTAATTCTTCAAGACGGGTTCTGAAATACAATAAATGAATACTCTTAATTGGCAGCAAGAGTAAATCAGGAAGGAGACAATTATTTAACTTATGCAGTGAAAAACACCTTCAAAAACTGTATAAAAAGTCACACATGAAAACAAATATCTAACTCATGCTTTCAACTGACCTAAAAGCAGTGGCTACTAACACAGTGTATATTTTATGACACCTCTAGAGAAATTCTCAAAGAATGTCAATCTCCAAACCTTGGAAATAAATCTTTTTGTCAAAATCATGAAAAAAATATAGAGGAACATTTATGATTATGTAATAATACTGGACCCTTTTCCCTCTATGCAAAATGTAGAAAGTAATAGAATCATACATACAAACACTTTATTAGCAGTACAACAGCCTCTGTGAGGCCACAAAAGACAGATGTTTCTTCCAAACACACTGAAGCCAACAGGTAGCAAAAGGAAGAGGAAAGAACTAACGTTCTACAAACATCTCAACTTTTCAGAGAAGAAAAAAGTTAAATGGCTTATTAATTCCCCAAGCTATATTTTCTTCCATAGCTTAACTTTATCTTGGCACTAATATAGAAAATGTGTTAGGGAAACATAATCAAGCCATTACATCTCTGCATTGTTTCTGCTATGTTTTCAATCATTAGAAAAGTCATAAGCAGAAATACCTTTAATAAAGAAAATCTTTTTGCCATATAAGCAGGAACTCATGTAGGAAAAGACAGCAATGAGTTCTTATTGAGGTCACACTGCTGTATCTTTTCTTTTTAATATCTGGTATATTGTTTTGCTTAAAAAATAGCAGTTGGTATATTATGTGCTGGGTTTCTAATTAGGCAGTAAATTATTCTAGAAATACCACTATTTCAATAATGAACCGTAAAGAACTACAATTAAAATTTTCTTGCCTCAACAAGATGTGTAATGTGTCGAATTATAACTACAGTTTGCTGTTTCTATTTAAATTTACCAGTTAAATGCAAATAGACTTCAAGTGTTATTTTTGAGGTACTGAGTATCTGCAGCTTGCAGATCTCGCAGTAAAGCTGACAGAAACAACAGATAGAGATGCTGTGAAAATCAGCATTATGGATTAAAATTCTTTGAGAGAAAGACTAAGAAGAAAGTCATAGAAAAGTAAACATTTAAATGTCACATAGCAACAGGTTTTGCTTCATTTAAAAGCTGAAATCAAGGCAATGACAAAGTTCTTGAACAAATGTTCTCCATTTTCACCAGCATACAAGACTAGCAAGTGGCACACATGGAAGGCCTGATGCATCCGTTCTCTGAAAAGCTCTGGTGATCAAACACACCTTTATACAGATGCGTCAGAACAAAAAGTAAACTGCATTCTAAAAATCACCTTACTGATGTTCTCTGACAAAAGACCATTCTAATTTTTCAAAATAATCAACTTTTACCCCAAAAAAGTCTTGATGTATGCTCTAGCATTACACTACTCTTCTACACTTTTTCAATGACATAACCAGTTCCTTTGAATGCTTTCTCTACCTTGGCAGTTCTCTAAAACACCGCCCAGGCAGCCACATATGTCAAATTGTACAACCAAGGAACCGATTACTCCTGGATTCAGAGTATTTCAGCTCTATGTAGCTTTTATGTATTAATGAATCCTTAAAAGCAGGTTTGGGGGTTTTTTCCCTCCAATTAACTACACAAGGGCAGTGAAATCCACATTAGCTTGATCTGAAAAGGCAAGATGCTTAAAGCTTTTATATAAATCAACCTGAGGGATATAGCTGGGAGAAAGGGCTTTTTATACTTTTCCTTCCAAGGATGAAAACATCACCCAATTCATCTTCACAATACCCGCATAACATGAAACACATAAAAAGCACTAGAAGGTTCACATAATTTTAATCATATCAATAAGTATTTCCTTTTACTTTCACATGAATTACAAGAAACATTACCTTAATAAAAAAGCAAGCTATTTTTTAAAAATGGTTATTTCTATACATATTCCATCAATGTTCCTTAACTTTTATTTTACTCAAAGAAAATTTGGAAAATTTGTCTCCAGTTGGCTAAGCTGTTAAATAGGTTCTTTAAACATAAGCAAAACTGTAATGATCCAAGTGATATTTACTTAGTCAAGTAAGGTATTATGTGATAAGGCAGTGTAGTAAAAGACAGGTAGATCAAAACATCTCTCCAGAACCTAGAGCTGTTAAGGTCAGTTTACAAATCAGCTCATGAAATTCAGCTTGAGGTTCAGAAATGCTCTCCAGAAATAAAGATAGGTGGCATCTTAATCAACTCATCTCCTGACAATACATAATGTGCATCTGATTAAGGCTCAAGTTTTTCAAACAACAGGAACCAAGATCTTCATCAAACATCCAGAGAGAAATTCTAGCTACAAACTACTGGAGCTCACATTCTCAGCTTCTGAATTTAGACACTGTATCATGTTCTTCTGTCAGAATTTTCAAACTTTATATATTTTAGACAGAAAGTCTCACACCAAATGCATTTGGATGTATTAGTTATGTGACAGCTCCCATACAACAAAGGACAAGAAATCAAGACTGGAAATGTAAGAGTTCCTCAGAGCAAGGAACACTGTATTTCTTCTCATATCTTCCCAGTTATTTATACCCAGAAAGAAGATAAATGCTAGGTACCTAGAATGAAAGACGATTAAAACAAGCAGGCAGACAAGTCTTGAAGCTGTCATAGCCATATATCATATCTGAGGCCAGAGACTCCCTGCACATAACAGCCCATATGATTGTACAGCCCATATGTATGTTATACGGTAGATATAGCGGTAGAGTTATCTGAAACCCAACTAGATACTGCCAATGAAAAAACTATGAAAACATGACTCAGAAGTATGGATTCCATTGTAAACATTTCATGTTATATAAGACAAAACGGTATATTGAAAAAAACCATTTCAAAGCCAGAGATTATCAGTCCTTTTTATACAATGTCATAGAAAAAGAAATAATAATTTTGCTAGGAAGTATGGAACTTCAAAGGCATTTATCCTCAGGATCCCAGGAGACAGCTTGAGAGGCAGCCTGAACAACTACTGAAATTCTACATAGCTTTTTATCTGGCTTGCCTGCTGCAGAACTAGAGTTTTCCACAACTATAGTGGAAGCAAAGGCTTCTCCACTTTCTCCCCTTCTCCAGGGTTCAGAGTCCTATTCTCATCAGGAAACATACTGCACCATCTGTCAGCTTGAATGCAGAATTATGCACTCATTATGCAGTGGAATTCCTCTGGAAAACAGTTAAAGTTAAACCCAACAAAAATAAATGCCATTAGATTCACCAACTGCATATACAGTAGTCTCACCTGTGGTACGTTTTGAAGTAGTTAACACTTTGTTTTCTGATAGATTCTTGCAAAACTTCAGACTTACTGCCACAAAATTCTTCTCCAACTTGCATCAGCCTGTAATAATAAAACAAAGTTTAGAAATATTTATTGATTTATTAATACTGCTGTTGCAATTTTAATTACAAGTCTCAATCATTACCATGAGCATACATGCACCTCCACAGAAGCAGAGTACCCAAGTTAAGTTGCAAACATTTCACTCATTCCACATAAGTCCATGTCTCTTTTCCCTCCAAATCCTATCAGAATGTCCCATACACACAGAGAATGAGCTATAGGCAAAATAAATGCCTTTTTGAGATCCCATTACACAGGGCAAGATGTACACCTCACAGTCTGAATCTATCATTTTATTACCAAAACAGAAGGATATAATATTGTACAGGTTAACAGTACCATAATGTTTTACTGTTTTTGACTGAGAGTCCCTTTAAAAGCTTTTAGAAACATCAAAATTGTCAGATTTGCACATCAGAAATCTTAAAGGTGGACAATATTGAAATCATATCACACTTAAGCACTACTTGAGGAGCAACGCAATTTACGCTACCTCTCCTGAGTATATCCTTGGAGCAGGTAGCAAGAAAGACAGATTGGCGCACTCTCACAAAGAAGTGCTCTTCAAATTACCGGTAGATAGGAACAAAGCTGGCATCAGAATGTAAATATCAGCCTTAATTAACTGTGCTGTCTTATCAGAGTTCAAGTTTGTGTGGACATATGACCACATCAGTATACCTGCTGGTAACATCAAGCACAAATATGAAGTCGTCATATTTGAAGTTAGACAGATCTGTTCCCAGAAGATATGTTTTCACTTTCAGTTGAACATCCTACAAAACACAAAAAAGTTTTTGTATACTTAATACACTAAAGACAAAAAAGGTGAAGCTAGTTCATTAGCATTTGCTGGTTTGTTTGCACTTCTGACTTATTTTTGAGATGTAGAGTAGAACTCCATTTTCTGTAACATGAATGATTTCTCAATGACTTTCAAAAATAGTATTATAATCAGTTTCTTTAACACTCTGTAGCACAAGGTCAATCCTAGATGCTTTATTGTCTCTGCAAAAACAGAGCTTTGGATTACAATTCAGCCATGTAACAGGTATATAGCTTTTTCATCATACACTTGGGGTGTCACTGCATATCAAACCGATCCAGCAGTCAGACCAGGAATATTGTGAAACCAGGCAGGTTCACAAGACTGCACATTCTCCATAGCTATGCTTACATCAAAACCATAAAGCAGTATGACTATGCTAACAGAGAAAAGCACATGAGAACAAAAGTGGGGCAGCACACTGTGTGGGAGAAGGGGAATCAGGCTGAAAGTCGCATTACTATGTTTTGGTATCTTGACTGAATTAGCAAGTATAGCAACCGAGTAGTAACTGACTTAAGAAAATTGTATTTCCATAGTTTTGATATAATTTAGCTCAAAACAAATCACTTAAATACCTGAAGAGATTTCTTTAAGAAGATCAGTATAAATATAATTTTAATTAATACCAGGTAGGGGGAGATAGATATTTTTTAAAAAAAGCAAAAAACATACCTGCCATATTCGTGAAAGGCCATGTTCCAACTTCTTTTTTACATAGCTGCGGTCAAAACTGTTCTCTTCACTTCCAATCACATTGCTGCCATCTGAAACTGAAGGTGAAAGGTACTGTAGGTATTTCCAAAAGCCTTGAAATGTATCCTAGTTTTCTATTCATAAGGAAACTTCTGCCTTAACCATTTATCATAGTACCCATTATGCAAACTCCAGGAAAGCTCCAAGGTTCTATACTTTTGAAAGGAAATTAATAAATACATATAAATATTATATGCTAATGCAAACCAGGAGAGCTTCTGATTTCCATTACGTAAGCAAGATACCCCATTCAATAAAAATCAAAAAAAGATGAGAGGGACAGATACTGATATTTCAAATACAAAAGATAAAGCTGAATGCTGAAGTGAGCACCGCTTATGTTCTGCAACAAGATTCTCTAAGACATTCCAGCTTTGTAGACATGAACCATGAACTTATAAATTTCAGAAGCAAGATTTTAAGCTTTCTGCCTCAGTAAATTCTGCCTGCAACTCTGAGGAAAAATACTGGGACATCTTCCATGAACTATGCAAACAATATAGCATGCTCTTTTCTTTTTTTCCCTGTCTCATGCTAACCTATGCTTATGCACAAAATAATGTCACTTATATAACCAGGTGTCTTCCATATCTTCCAAATTAATTCTAAAACCTCCATTCCCACAGCACTGGATCACTTTCCAAAAAAGCACTGTAATGCACTGGAAACATCTCCTGTACATGGCCCTCTCTCTTCCCAGAGAAAAAAATATATTTTATTTCCTCTTTAAAAAGGAGAAGGCAATATTTTGTATGTAGTTTGAGAGCATACACTTGTGGTTATGTTTGCAGTCTGTGATGGCACAGTGTCACGCATTTTGCTTCACAGCCTACAACTGACCACAGGAAAGCTCTGTCTCAGCCAAACTACACATACAAACTTATAATTCTACCTTTCATAACGAATACAATATAATATGTATATTCTTATATATATATCCCATTTATATAAAATATATATTTATATAAGAATGTAATGTGTATATACATATTGTATATGTTTGTATTCTTTCACTATGATTTCTTCCTGTCATAACATTTCAAACTACATCTTACTAGTATTTCCTATTTCATGAAAGGTATTAAAATATGTTTCATATTTTCAAAATTTTTAGGATTGCATTTATATCTAAAGATAATTATCTGTTTCCACTTAGTTTATTCCAAATAATGATTTTTTTAACTGATTTTAAAAAAAGCAATCACAAAAGACCAGTCCACACTACAACTGAAAGAAAACTGCAGATTCTGAATTCAATTCTAGGTAAAAATAAAAATAATAATAATTTTAAAAAGCCTGAATCTCAAAGAGTCTCTCCTATAAACATTCGAAACAACAACAAAATCCTGTTGTGAAAGTATTTTCTATTCCTTTTCATTCTTCAGTCTCAATCTAGAGACACAAATAAACGGAATATTTAACGATACAAAGCAGACACATCTTTCCTCAGAAATGTAGAAGAGCAATTATTTACAGGTTATGCAAAGTACAGTTTAACATCTGCAACAGGCATTAATAATCAGAAACACATTACACACAATTGAGGCAACCTTCTCTCCACAATCCACACAAGACTTCTTTTGGATAAGCTTTACTATTAAAATAGAAAGAGCTATGCAATTCATGTGCTCCAAGTCCAGCTTCTCACTTCTACAGTTGGGTTTGGCCCCTAAGATCAAGATTCTCTTTACCCATTGTTGTGGGTTTACCTTGGCTGGGTACCCGGTGCCCACCCCTAGTCCCTTTATCACTCTCCCCCCCACCCCAAACCTCCGTCAGCAAGGCAAGCGGGGAGAGAGTAAGATGGAAAAGGAAAACCCGTGGGTTATGATAAGAAGCAGTTTTAATAAACAGCAGAGAAAGCAAGGCCACGCGCACGCGAAGCAAAAGCAACAAAGCCGTTACTCTCTACTTCCCATCCGCAGGCGGTGTCGGGCCTGTCCCGGGAAGCAGGGCTCCAGAACGCGTACCGGTTGCCCAGAGGACAAACGTCTTCCCCCAAATCCCCCTGTCCTCCTTCCTTTATAGTTGAGCTGAAGTCATATGGTATGGAATATCCTATTGGTCAGCTCGGGTCAGCTGTCTGGGTTGTATCCCCTCCTAGATCTTGCCCCCCTGTACCTTTGGTGTTATGTGGGCACTCACAGCTAGACATAACATGGTGTGTGTTATCAACACCCTCTGGGTCCCAGTAATGCAGCATGAGGGCTGTATGGGGAAAATCAGCTCAGACAGACCCACTACACCCATTTAAGGTAATTTGAAAGACTATTGACATTAACTGGCACAATGAGAGAAAACTACTGGGACAGCCTTGAGTTCTCAAAATTATAGAAGTCAGATACATATGCAACAGTTAAGACTGCTCCTTCTACTGCTCCAGTCTTTGGGGTTTAATTGAGGGAACAATTTTAGCATCATGTCCTGAACTGTTTTCATGGCTCCCTCTGACATACCCACCCTTTCCACAGGAATTCTACTCTTTGGCTTTAGCACGTATCATAGCTATTAAATCAATAAACATCAAGTAAGACTTCCATGTACAGGTTTAATAACTACTACAGCATAAGCAATGACTTTTAGAAAAAACAGACATTTGGTAAGTATTTATAGATCCTCTGAAATTAAATTATACTTGTGAAATTCCCTTTTGAGTGCTTTATCATTGCTGAGGTATTTGAAAAAGTGATTCAGTAGTTCAAATACACTCTAGTTGTACATTACAGCTAAGCCATAACATCTCCAGAAAACTTTACAACTGAGTGACAAAAGATTTAGTGAATTAGTAGTAAACATACCAAAGCAACGCATTTAAAATTACTCATGTGACTGAATACACCACTTTATTAGGCTTAACGGTTCCTTTACAAGGTTCTGCAGTGCAAATTATTTCCCTTCTTCAGGATATCACAAGTAACCACACTAAGGGGAACTATTTTTAAAATTACATCTGGAGCTGAACAAGTTGTCTACTGTGGCAGTGTTTCCCTGCAATAAACTCTTTGTGATAGCTGCTTTACTTTACAGAAATAATGATCACAACAAAACGAAAACAAGAGAAGGAAACGTAATTATCTGCAGTTATATTAAAAGTAAATATTACTGAGAATGGGCAATTCACTCAAAACTTTAGGATTTTTCTTCACATAGTACATCTAAAAATTAAATATTTCAAATCTTAATTTCAATTCTGATAAAAAAACTTTTATCCAAAATAACAGTTTCAACAAATCCAATTTTAAACATTTTTTATTTTGTTAAGATTCTATACAATATGGGAAGGACACTCCAAAGAAAACATTTTCATTACTTTTTAAAATTTAAAGTAGGAAGACAATGTTAATTAGCATAAATTTAACTCTTTTTAGGATTTAACAGCTGTAATAAATCTGACTCTTGAAAGAAATGCCAGATTTCAAATAGGACAGGTGTAGGAAGCACAGTGTTCCAAGATGTGTTCTTAACTCCTATTTCCATTTCTTTTTATCATCTAACATAAAGGATACAAGTTTCATGCAAATCAGACAAGGAGGAATAACTAGGAGCAGCAGAAATTCTACACTCGTCCTTTGACAGTAAGAAAACAGCAAACTTATCTGATTCAAATAAACAGGAGTCTTGCATAAAACTTAGTACTGTATATGTTACACTCTGCTCTCTGGCAAACACAAGCCTCTTGGGTTAGCAAGGAAATAAAGTCTAGCTCCAGACATTTTATATTAAATTAGAATATGTCTAGCAAAATGTACTTAGGATGACTTAGACAACAGATGAAGGTTTTCTGCTTCTGTCCTAAAAATACAAACTGAAAAAATAAAAGAGGATCAAAATTACACTTTAAGATTAAACATTTGCCTTTTCCTCTAAGGATGTCAATGAAATTGTGACCACATCTTATGACAGATTCACTAGTACAGATGACATACAACATTTAGGAAATTGGACTTCCTGAAAATCACAACAGATTTACAACGGATCCCGTTTCAGTCACCTGTCCTTGTACACAGTCCAGTATCCCAATATACCAAGCTTAATATGCAACAAAAATTTCAACATTGACCAAAAATCTGAAATTTCACACTGGTCCTACATTAAAGAGAAAAACCCTCAGATTTTGTAGTCATGTACCACAGCTGACTTTCAACTCAAAAATAAGCACTATTTAAAGTAAAACTGTTCATATCTGTAATAATGGCATATACACATATTCATTAAAAAATGAACCTTATACTGAAGACTACAAAAACCCAGTAAGTATCTAAGTCCTTACTGCACCCTCTAAGTAATTATGCTGAAGGCATTGAGTCAAGACCACAAACTAACAACCTGAGCACAAGAAAATTTATTTCTAAATATCAGAAGCTTTGTTTCCAGAACAGTTTCTTACCAGAAGACACAGCTCCTGCCTCATCTTGGTCATGATTCTCATGCCACTGCATTGTTCGGTAGTAACTGAGCATGACTTCCCAGAGTGCTTTGCAGAGATCAGCAAGGCAAGGAATGTAGCTGTCTGATGTAATATGCTATAGAGAAACAAAATAATACTGTGAAACTTAACAATTGTGTTCATTTTTTGCAGAGGCAAAATTATCCATACAAAATCTCCATATTCAGATAGCTGAGGTGCTTGATGTGAATCACTTTCTTTTTCAAAAGAATTTGTGAGCTGACAAATTCCTGATTTTAGTCAACTAATCAAATGCTGTCTAAAAGTGCAAAGTTTATTTGTTATTGCTTTTTTTTTTTCAATTGGTCCATATATTAACTACCTCTCGTATTTATGGAACAGGAAGGTAGATAGAGAAGTAAAGCCATACAGTCTAATCATCAGCACATCTCACTATCAAGGAGGCAGCAGCCACCCCTGTGACATGCAGACCCTGTGTCAGTGATACAGATAACTTGTACTTCAGTAGTACCCAGATGCCAGCCTAGCTGGTGCCCCATTGGATTGAATGCTGTATAAAGAAGTAGTTTAAAATCAAACAAAGAAACTTAGATGGCAGTTGTCCTACCTCCCTGATCCACCCTGCTCCAAAGAGCCAATTATGATTTAAGATATTCACTACTGAAGAGTATCAATTATACCACAGAGAAAGATATGCAGTAGAAATATCTAAGAGGAGATTGGCAGGTAAAGGGATGAATTTGAGAAGGGGTCTTGCTGGGTAAAGAAAAAACTGTAAAATACATTGCTTATCTGAGTGGCAATAGTAAGTCACCCTTGTCTCACCTGCCGTGGAGAGCTTATAAACGAGGACAACATCTAGCTGCACAAACGTGATTTCAATTACATTATTATTTAAAGGTTCTCAGAGAAGTCCAGAAATTAGCACTTCAAACTAACACTGCTGCAGAAAACAGTTCATATTTTCCCATTGCTACTTCAGTGTCCACAGTTGACTTTGGCGAGGCTTTTACCACGTGAGTACTGCCTGCTAACCCAAAAATGTATATCCAAGGTGATTTGAAAGCTTTGGCATTGCAGTTACAACAAAACTCTTAAAAAATAGTAACAGCTTCTGCAACAGTCAACACCAAAATAATCAACCATGGATTCAATAGAGAGCAAACCCTTAATCAAAGCATCAATTCCCTTTGAACTGCATCCTCATCCACTGATGTTACTGTGGTTTTCTAAACACCAAGTGTCATTCCTGAGCAATGAACTGCAACAAAACTTTGGTAAGTTTGACTATTATGTTTGTTGGAGAATAAACATTAGACTGGATAGATTTCTTCACAAATGCAGATGTATCACTTATAACCCTCCTATTTTTCAGCTTTCAGGTAAAAAAAAATAAATCATAACTGCATGTCCTTACTTTTTTATTAATCATGTTGTCTTCCTTCCTAAGCTTAAACAATGCTTCCTGGCAGTGGCACATACTGCCCAAGCAGTATTCTCCTATGCTCTGCTTATGATTACAGACTCACAAAAACTGTTCTTCAACACTAATAGATGTCACTAACAAAAGTACCTGGAGGCCTCATATTAATCATTATGTCTTTTCAGTTTGCTTGGGTTTTATTTTTTTAATGAATTATTATTATGGTTCTATTCCCTGTCAAACCAGAGTTGCCTCAAGCATATAAATGAGGCAGCCTGGAAACATCAACAAAAAAAATCTAATTCTTAGTGCATAAAAAAAGTAACAATTGAGAATACTATTTCTTTCTAAAATATCCTTTAATTGAAGAGTCAATATACATTACTGACTGCATTACTGCAACACTTTAATCTCAGATACTACAGACCTTTGCTAGGAATGGAACAAAACAGAGCAATAACTTTGTCGTTTAAACTTTTAGTTGTCCTGCCATTTCAACAGCTGTTCTAGCAATTTGCTCTGCCAACTCATCAGGCAATGTTACTCTTGCTGTATTTCAGAGCTTTTAGTAGCTAAAAAATCTAAACTTTGGTTGTGCAGATCACTAAACTTGAAAACATACTGGTTTTCAGGCATGTCACCAGGAAAATAAATGTTCAACAAGGAAACAGTGATTGAGAGGGCACAGGCACATAACTTCCACAAATGCTTAAGAATTACTGAAAACATTATTCTTAAAAATAAACCCCACATTATTATAAAATCCAGTATTTGACTTCCAGAAAAGAAACAAAGATTAAAACAAAAAAAAAAAAAACCAAAACACTATAGTCCTCCACTACCCATGCAAAATGGAAATAAGCTAAATGAGTTCATTTAGAAAGATTTTTCAGAAATACACAACAGGAGATCTGTCCAAAAAGAAAGACTTTAATAAAACAATGAAGTCATATAAAATTAAAATACCCCATAACCACTTATACGTGGTATACCTACCCTAGCACATTATGCTAAAGACACGGGAGTTTTGAAATGTTGGTCTCCTGTTTGTATCCTACGATTTGATTCTTTACGTTTATTTAGATGTTGTGTATACTAACTCCAAAGTGCTAAGCTTTAGAGCAATCAAAATCAACACTGAGTTGTAAACAACCAACCTCTCAATTAGTCTATGAGTTGTATTAAGGAACTGTAGTAGCTGTGGGGTTATTTTAATAACTGAGTCCCTACTTACATAAGGTACACAAACTGTGAAAAAAATCAGTTTAAATATCTACATATATAGGAAAATTACATACTGTACAGAGGTCTTTGTACTGTAACTTCTGAAACTTGGTATCTGTGTTTCCTGCACACAGCTCCACGTATCCAAGGACTACTTGAAACACAGTGTTGTGAATGGCTTGAGTGAAGTGCATATGTAACTGGTCCATTGCTGTCTGAAAGAAAAAGAATAACATAAAATCAAATAGTAAAATTCAGTTTGTCATACACCATCATCTTTTAATGCAAGTCCTTTTCAGTACTGAACACAGGAGATTGTAAGCATGGCCCCCAGTCTTTCTCTCAAAAATACCTAACATAGGACTTGGCAATACTACAATATGGCAACATAAAAGAGTTCAGGTGTTATCAGTAAAATCAGTTTC
>VYZX01029004.1:0-50416 GCA_013401335.1 Brachypteracias leptosomus | reverse complement strand
AGGTAAACCCACCACAAAGACCATAATTCCAAACATAAAACCTAATTAACTTCTATTAAGCTCTAAGTCTATTCAACTCCAGGTAAGTTATTTCAAAAGCGCATGCTTCTTCAGTCACATTTTTCTTTGCTGCACTGAAGACTAAATGAAAAAGTTAATACCAAACAAATCAGAATCATATAACAAGATCTACCACTACACACACTCAAGAATTTACATTAGCATTCTATGTAATTAGGGAATCAATGACTGAGTAGCAAAGAGAAAGTTGGGAGAGGCCAGAATATATTGATTATCCTCAATTCCACAGCTATGGATATCCTTCCACAGTTAAGGATAAATAGCATTTCCAAACCTTTCATAACACCAGCTTTCTTTGTGAGGATGAGGAAAGGTAGCCAACTAGCAGGAGATAAGACTTCTCATAAAAGGCAGCATTCTGCATTCTAGCCAAGAGCTACTATAATTTATGCAAGCATGACACAGCCATGATTAAAAAAAAAAAGCATAGCCATTGCTTTCCTTTCATTAACAGATATGTTTCAAACACAGGAGCAGGAGGGATACATGAAAATAACTTTCAGAAAATATGGCATTCTGTGGCCTTAATTTCAAACTGTTCCAAAAAGATACAACTATTATAATTGATATTTATGTTGGAATGCCCTTAAGGATGAATTTTAACAATGACATTAGAAGTGACATTTATTAAGGATTTAATTTTAAATAAAAATGGGGAAAAATGGTTTTAAATATAGTATTTTGTGAAAAATAAAAACAGAGTGAGAAAACAATTTTTTTCATGTTACTGCAATAAAGCTGGGAATGTTTTAGTTAACCAAGTCTCAGTGTCCTCTCAGGTGAGGCTACATTAGCTATACTATTCCAACGGGTAAAGTAGGATATATATTTTTTATTTTAGTAACTTTAAAAAGTAAGTCACTGAAACAGGCACAAACTGAAACCACCTATGCCATTTTATCGTCCTGAAATCTACTTTTCCACCTTCCTGTTAAACACTCATTAGCACAGTCTGCAGGCCTAAAGCATTTGTTCAGATTTCAAAAACATTTCATCAAAGCTAGCCTTCCAGTTTGGTGAAATGTGAGCTTACTAAGTTTTACAAACCAAATGGCAAATGTAGCAGAATTCCTTATAGACTAAATCCTTCGTATTTTGATTTGAGAAAAAACACAAACCAAACTCACCAGATCTCACTAAATGTTTACTTATAACTACTTTGGAATAGATTACAATTTAAAAAAATAATATTAATTTCCATTTTGACAGATAACAGAATGTTTCTACTGTATACAGCTCCATAAATTTATCAGCCAGCAGCTGCTTCAAAACTAACAAAATCTGTGCTTTTTTTTTTAGCACGAGTGATAGACACAGAGTCTTTATAGCATATATTTTGATTCCTTATGTCAAAGGCCCTGCTGTAATGTGTATTTTGATGCCTCATAAGAAAATGCAAATCACTCCAGAATGAAGCCAAAATATAAGGTACAGCATTCTATTCCTGGCTTTGTTAATTTAATACAGACCTCTATTTTTTCCTTTTAAATTGGGTGTACATTCCTACATTTTATGATATTTGCTCCTACTGCCATTGATGTTGAAATCTTTACCACTGACATGAATGGAAAGAGGATAAGACTCAGAATGTGCTTATGATATAAACTTATGATTAACATTAACAGCTGGTAGGTTTTTTTCACTCTTAAGCCTCATAAATACAGCTGAAAAGGCATTTATCTGAAAGCAGAAAATGAGGGTTGAGCTAGAGCTGTGCAAACCTTTCATAATGAAACCCAGAACTGGTCTGATTTGGGAATGTTGCTAGAGGTCTGACATTCAGGCCAGGTTTGCTAGCCGCTCAGTGAACATAGAAGATTTACAGTCTCAAATGAAAACCCCATACAGCTCAGTAGTGGTTTTGGCTGAATGATGCTTTCAGCTTTTGCTCAAACTTGAAACTTATCGGGTGTGAACCCACAGTAACCAAAACTTATACAAAAAGACAAAAAAAAAGAAAAGAAGACCAGCATGAGCACCACATTGACAGAAGTCACTGAAGTTGCTCAGAAGCCCAAGTAGAGCAAGCAGTAGCTGGGGAGAAGATATGTTAGGCGTTACAGATGTTGAGATCTTGCAGCTCCCATCATCATCTGAAGTAATGGCCAAAGAGGTGTGTAATCAGTGGAGCTCAAGCTAACCGTATCAGGCACCAGATGATAACTGCAGTTTATCCAAATAATTTCCCAGTGCACTGACATTTCCATTGCCTTTCATAGTATGTGCATTGTATAGTAGGTGGTGATTTGGTGGTTTGGGAAGTAGCCAAGAAAGGAGATTCAAAGTATGGTGAACTTTCTTCCAAAACTGATGTTGAAATTTGGCTACCTGAAACACATTACGAGTCATGGTTAAATCAGTAGGGTATTAAAAAGGAAATGACTCTTGAGCAGAGAAGTTTTGCTTTCCCCCTCTCTTGCACTGTAATTCTCTGACCAGTCCTAAATTGACTACTAAGCTAAAGGAAATTAAAGAAAAGATGAATAAAAAAAAATCTCAAGCTGGGCCAAATTCATCCCCAGTGTAGCTTAGCTCAAGCAGAGTTAAATTAAAGGAGCTCCACTAGGGATGAATTTGGTTTATTGTCAAAAGGAAATTAAGAAACTGTGCCCTCATTTACAGCTATCAACTTAAACAGAAATTTCATTATATTGGAATTTCTGAAAACAATTCCTAGGTAAAAGAAAATTGCTAAGGTTGAACAACACGTGTGTTTGAAAATTCCCTGAAGTCCACAACTGTCTGCTTACTTGATAGATAAACTGAACACTAGATAATTGAGTGCACACATGGTTTAAAAGACCTTATAAGATCAGAGAAGCCAATGGAATGAATAAGCAGATCATCTTCAGGAATGTCCTTTCTTTGTTGTCCCTATATTGAATCTTAAATAATCAATTGCAAAAAACATTAATTTAAAAGTAGGAGGGCAAATACAGACAAAAAATGTGTTGATATAGATTTCAGTTACTTGGTATTCTAGATTTGATTTTCCTCATTCAAATGTAAAAGTAATCTAGAATTTCTTAAGCTGCACTCTTCTGCTCCAGATTTTCTCCAGAGTATGATCTGAAGAAATCTGTGAAGCTCCTCTTTACTTCCAAGTAACATGGTGAATTAAAACTTCCATTTAATACTGACATTTCTGAATTTCTATATATTTTACTATATAATACCATAAGGATGTATTTCTGTTCTAAGAGGATCTATGGAATTGTGGATGAAAGGTGAGATGATCTCTTAAAAAATGTATAGATTAAGATAAAACTAGATTTAAAACCTTACACTTTTGTTTTTGAATTGGTAGCAAAACATTCAAACAATGCAAAATATTTGCAATAAATGTTAAACTTCTGCTAGGAGGATGTTTTGATAACATATTGGAATGTGCTCTCACAGCCCAAACATTGCATGTGATGTGATAACATAGAATATGTTTTACATTGAAACCTATGAACACAACTAACCTAGAATTAAACGTATTTTTCAAGATATTGTTCCCTTAAAATGCTGAGGATGCTGAAATGATGATGATATTTTGTGAATGTGCCATGACCATGGCTTAGCTTGTCCTTAAAAATATCTACTCCTTGAAGGCTTGTGAAAATCCTGATCTGAAATCTTAATTTAATTGTTAGTAACTCTAAGAAAGGGTCAGCTTCAGGTTGACAACAGCACCAGAGGCAAGTCCATCAGAGTCGCCTAACCTAAAAGGTAACTTCTAGAAAGATGCAGCTGCTTTAGTACTGCATACAGAAAATATATTAATTCAGCCAGCTTTGATGAAGTAGGAGTGCTGAGTATATCCTGACCATTCACACATAACAAATGCCAAAGAAAATACTCTTAAGACTTCTTAAGAACAGGTTACAAATGATTGGAAAAAGACATTTTTCTTGGGCTTAACACTCATAGAATCCAATACATTGGTGGGTTCTTCATATAATATTAGAAGTAAAATGAGCATGAACTCATTCTTGAACCATTTAATACTACAAGAGTGGCATAAGGAAATCAAAGGTTACATCAGTTCACAATCACAGGCTAACTTCAAGAAGGCTCCAAACAAGAAGGCATCTTGGTCCTTCAAGCCATTTAGATGTATTTAACAATGCTCACCTGTCACACAGAGTTGTTAGCATAGGCATGGTCCCACAGTAACATCTTTAGACGGTTGTTTTCTCACAATCATATCTTGTTTGTTTTGTTTTATGTACGTTACTAGAAGGAGAAAGGAATGCAGAAAACAAATTTTAACTAAACAACAGAAAAAGACTAGTCAGTGAGATGGAACAGTTACCAAATGTACATACAAAAACACTGAAAAAGCAAACTATGCATTTCATTTGTACACTACAAGCAGTGAAGCAGAAATTTCACTTTAAAAACAAAAGGGGAACACTTACCTATTTTGTGCCATCGCTTGCAGAGCAATGACATGGCAATTGAAGCAGACAAGGATACAGCTAGAGTTCTTTAGGAACCAAGGACAACAGCTAGCAAGCCATGCAAGACCCCTGACTTCATATCACCTGATTCACTGTCAGATTTCCCAGACCGAACTTGCAAATGGATACTTAGAAATCTAAGTGTCAAACATACAAGCAGCCTCAATTTTACACTTCTGGAAAGCTTAATTTCATCTCTTTCTTTCACATATGCCAACCATTTAACAAAGAAGAAAGTCAAACAGTTGTACACAGAATAAAGAGAATAAACTTTCCCAAACTAAGCAAGCAGAGATTCATGTGCCAATTATCACACCACATAAAGAAGAAATATGTTGTAAGACTCAGTATGAGTCAGTATGAAATGGGCTGATTCAGAATCTGACCACAATGGCTGCATCTAGCAAAGTTCTGATGGGGGTAAATATTTCTCAACATACTCATATTGTTGGCAGGAATAAAAAATATTAATATATCCACTGGCAGCAAGTGAACCCTGTAATTTACAGAAGGAATTTTCAAAAGCAGAGACTTGTTCATTTGTTTCTTCTGACTTAAATGGGAGCAACATTAGACCAACATTCAGTGATTTTTCATTTGCAAAGATGTGAGAACTGAACATTCAGCAATCATATAATGCTCCGCTCAAAGAACAAAATATATTAAAAAGGGAGCTGCAAACCAGCCTTTCAATGCGAGTAACCCTAACTCACATAGATAAAACACTGACTTCAAAGGGACTCACTGTTTGAGTAGAGCAAATACTAGGAGTATGGTGATATTCAGCCCTAACAAAGGTGAAAAAAGTGGTTTCAGGGGTAACATACTTTCAGCAACTGTGTATCCATAACAGTAGGATTTTCACTGAAGGTCATTTATCTTTAAAATTTCACTTCAATATTGTTGTTTCAAGTCTTTTCTTACTTTTAATTAATAGGCTTGAAATTAACATTTTCACTAAATTAGGAATGCACTAAGCAAAGCTACTACAGGCAGCTCCTAGTAAAACCATTCACCACCTGCTCTTCATTTGTGAAGACGTAATATATGCCAAAAGCCAAAGTACTGGTCATCACAAGACTGAATATAAGACTGAAGATTAGATATTTAAAAAAAAAATAAATTAGTTTTTTAAGATTACTTACTCAAACACATCTTGGATCTCAAGTTGTACTAACTATCAAGAAACATGGATGGACAAAATTTTTCTTGTGACAACACAAGGAACTAGGATTATGGTGGTTCCTTGGAAAAATACACATTTTCAAATCCTTATAGCTTTGAGGGCAAATCTTTTAATAGCCTAGTTAATCTTGAGAGGGAAAGATGTGCCATGTATGGAGAAGGGAGAAAAAAGGAGAGAGAGTGAAATCTTTTCTTAGATTACTTTACAGCAACTTTAATCCTAACGATACTCATTTCAGTCAAGAAACCCAGACACAATTCCCATTGAAAAAAGAACCAAATGTAGGTAGCAGCCCCAGGTTTGAAAAGTTTGCCACCTCTTGAAATAGAACTTCAGCAACAGACATCTGAAAATAAAATGCTCTGCATATTAAAAAAGAATATTAGTATAAACAGCAACATCCATGCTTGTTTTTAAATGAAATCATAATACATGTTAGTAATAGAAAATAATTTTGATTTTAATTTTTCAGAATCAGTGACATTTAGTGTGAATTCCCTTTGAGCAAATTTTAATTAAGGCTCTACCATATTAACTATAGGTATATAATCCCCCAAGTTAAAGCAAAAACCAAAATGGAAGAGACTTTGATCACATCTCATTCCAAAAATATTTTTGCCTCCAAAGCTTTGCTAGGAAGAAAACACTCCTGAAAATGACACAAATGGTTTTGACATTAGGAGAAGTAAACAAGCGAAATAAAGATGGAAAAAACATGCGGTCAGTTTTCAAGTGCTGTTTATTGTTTGAGGCAGGGTTAAAGCCTTTTATAAAGACAAGAATATATATGCAACCAGACTGAAAGTGACATTAGGTTATTCTAAACACCCCTGTTCAGAACCCTGCTGCCTGTAATATGCCATGGCCAAAATGTGTGGAGGCTCCAAAACAGACAGTATGATAGGAACGAACTAGGATTGCTGTTATTTTGGTAACTAAGAGAGACAACATGTGCCCTAAATATTTCTAATGATATTTTTGATTTAAAAAGAGGTATGTAGTTTTCCTTTATCTAACATATCTTCAGACTTCTAATGTGAATTATCATTTCATTTTTAGCCTTGTATGACATCAGCAGAGGCATTACAAGCCAAACTGTGCTTTCTACATGCCAATTTATATGGCAAACATCTCAGAGCTCAATTTGAACCACAGGTGGTGTACACTGGAGTGTTCAGTGTTCATCACCACTTTTGTGTCTGCTAAAGATTTTTTATATTCTTTCAGAGTGAGTGAAAGCTCCCATTTATTGTGTATGGCCTAAAACATTTAGCAGCAGAATATGGTTTCCTTTGTTACTCTGTCAGTGTCTCATTCTTTTTCATAGGTCAAATCTGATTTCACGATTGGCTTCAATATCCAGTTCACTTTCACCTGCAACACTAGCTGATAACAGCCTCCAAAAGTAGGCAACTTCTTAAAAATGTCATTTTTTCAAGCAGAAGAGTGTATAAAGACCACCAAGTAATTTCAAATAAGCCAAGAACAGCCAGATAGTGATGGCTCTCAACTAGGCCCAGTATGCAGGGGTTTGGAATTTTTGTGTATTCCCTGGCCAATCCCATTGTATCTAGTACCATGTAACACAATATATTCATGAAGTATTAGGATTTTTTTTTCACAGTAACAAGTACATACATATGTCCAACCTGTTTCTTGGAAAAGCAGGAAATATGCCATGCATTAATTTTTCCAAAGAAAATTTTACAATAGCCTTTCTTAGATAGACATCAAAAGGGATTAATCAAAACTTGTCTCTACAAAAGTATTACTAAAGCTATTAATTTTGTTAATTTCACCAGTTACTTTTATTGATTTATTTTCCCCTCTGAATAATCTTACCCACGTAAATTTTATTTGACATCACTCCTTTTAAGCACGTTTTTATTTCCAAATTTAAAGCATTTAATTCTAAATGTAATTCTGTACAAGTTAAAAATATCTTGTGCAACCAACCAGGAATACTATGCACTGTCAATAACACAATTAAGGGCTTCTTCCAAGTTTATACAGTTAAGTTGTGTCACTATTCTACAGCATTGAAAAATGATCACTTTTATGAAGGTCAGATTTAGTAAATGTTTAGATGTAATTTAGGAAATAGTGATTTTTGTTTGTCTTCAAAATTGCTTAAATTTTTTTCCTTTGCATATAAACAACTATACAAATTGATAGCACTTTGCATGGCTGAAACATTTTTAGGATATATTTGTTTCCTTGTTGAAAGATAAAAATAATTTATCTAGGCTCATTTAGGGGCAGGGGAACACACCAAAACAAATGAAAAAACCCCACCGTGAAAGGATTTGTGCAAGCATGTATGAGATGATAGAAACAAAAGCACTTAATTCACAGGGAAAAAAAAAAAAAAGAACAGATAAGGTCTTTTTCAACTGAAATTATAGCCTCTCTCTTTTATAAACACTTTGATATCACCAGCCACTTTTGCTCAACAGGCAAGCTGGAGATAAACGCTGCTTTTGTTAAGGCACTGACCGATGGAGCATGCTCACTGAAGCCCCAGGTGTGACCTCTGCTCTTCTGCGAGCAGCAATTGGACCAGGCAATCCATCACAGTGCTCCTCCTGTCAGCCCGGGTACTTGGCTGCAGCTGTCTGTCACACTGGTGGATGGGACCTGCTTAAAGGCAATCATGTCAATCTCTATGTGACTACTCAGACTAAGATAGAAGGATAATCTTGACAGGCTTGGCAAAGTCAGCAGAAAGCACTAGAGGACTTTAGTTGTATGCTTAAAATTTAGATGCAATTTGTGCTTCTTATGTGGAGGGATTGAAGAGGCACAAAACAATGCTGTGTTTTATAGCTGGTCATCTCGGATGAATCTGTTGCCCTCAGAATGTTTTCCATAGTAAATGTAGCGGCATTTTCCCAAAATGCCTACAACAAAAAGGAAATTAATTACAATTAGGACAGCAGTGGTATACTATGCAAATAAAGCACATAACCAGGGAAATTTGAAGGAGGGAAGGGAACAGTTTTCTCTTGTCCTGAAAAAGAAAGTTTGTGCATTCGAAACATTCAGTATTACCATTTCAATTGTCAGTTTTGCATCCACTGGGAAAATGTGTTCAAATATCTGCACAACCTATCCTGTTAAACATACATCCACAAGGGTCTAAAAAATTGAATGACATCACACTGAAATAACATATGATATCTTTTAAATCAGAGTACCTCTCTCCTGCTTTTGAAAACCAGAAAGTCTGGCTTGAAGTTACATTTTGTATTCTCTGTAATCTCCCTGATACATGTTTACAGGGTTTTCCTGATGATTAAAACCAAAAAGAAAAAAGCAGCAAATAGTTACAGTTTAATATGGATCTAGAAAAAAACCTTTCAAACCTTCACAAAGTCATCCTGCAGGCACTTAAAGACATCGTTGCTTTGCAGTGACAGAGAACTGAAGTGACCAGCTGAAATCCACATGGGAAGTCATTGACAGACATAAGCTAGAACTTAGGACTTCCTAACAGTTAGCCCTCCAAACTCCAGCATTTTTTCCAGAGATACAAATAAACATTTAGTAAAAACATCTAAAGTAGCTCTCCAAACAATATTCCATAAGCAAGATGCAATTATAAATTATGATAAATATTGGTACATAAAGGATGCTTTCAAAAATTACCCGAAACACTGCTTTGGAGAGACAAGGCACATTATTCTCAGTGGTTACAGGTGGCAAGATGCCTCAGGAAGCCTTAATTGTGGGTGAGACACACATACCTGCAGATCTTACTAGCTTATTCAAAAGCATCCCCTCTGGTGTTACTAAGTGGTATGTGAAAGTGTAAGTTCACAGTCACATCCCACCTGTGAACATCCTCAAAGAAGCTAAATTTTACTAGCAGAGTTGTTCTTTGTGCCCTCAGGCACATATACTCAAATAAAAGTCATCTCCCATGCATGGAAGGAAGGTGAAAGGGTCTCCTCTGCCTTGGGAGTGTCTTAACACAGTAGTAGGTGAAGTACCTAGCTCACCCCCATAAGGGGAAACATAACCTAGTCCAAAGGAGACAAACACTGCCTTACATAAAGGGTAAAGATGGGGGAGGAGTAGATCCACACTTCATAGCTGTTTTAGCTTACCAGGACTCACATAGCAAATACTGTACTCACCTGCGGTATGAATTAAATATGAAAGCTTTTATATTTTGTATCTATTTTTGCAGTATAACATGCACCAGATAAGCAACTAAAGCCTTGGAAGGCATGGGCTGTGCAAGATTAATATTAACCCATGCTGGTTTCCTTCTAAGACATCAAGATAGCAGCAAATTCCTATAGGGAAGGAGGCAGAGGGAAATTATAGGCCTGTCAGTTGTGAAAAACACATTCCTCTTGAGGATAACAAAAATGGGGGCTATATAGTGCAGTGCCTGATCCCTTTCCCATCCTCTGTGGAGCTTTCTTCAATAATTACACTAGTGGAGCAGTTTCCACATTCAAGGGATGATATTATCATTCCTAAATGAGTGTCTAATGAAAAGCAAGGGTTTTTTTCCCTCTAACTAGATAATATTCTGAGTTAAACTGCTGCAGGCATTAGGTTGGTAACAAAGCCATTTAGAGCTCAAAATGTAAAGGGTACAAACAGTTTATTAATGGCATTCTTTAGAGTCCTTTTTCACTAGCATTGATAAAAGTCTTGTTTGAGGTCTGCCGCATTTCTTAAGAACTAGGAGCAAGACTGTTTATAGAGATGCTGGTGAGAGAGTGCTGTTTGATGAATGCTGGAGACTGTAGCTAGGTGTCAGTGCTTAGAAAATGAGGCAAGGACATGAGGTATTAATATTGTCAATGATCTCTTGACAGGAAAACAGATACTGCATTCACCATCAGATTTAAATAGACATCAAGTGCATTAATGACAAAAGGGCAGACTTCAAACAAAGGGGGCTGTATGGTGCTGCACTGAGCCAGTCTCCGAGTTGGCAATAACCTGATCTGAAAAGACACTGTCAGGGCTACAGACAGGCCTGGGATTGTGTGCGGTGACAGAAAACAGAGATACTGACAGAGATACCGGTGCCATATTATGCCAAGTATATTCTAACACTGTCTCCAGCCCTAACTAAATCTGACATCATTTCCTATCGCTTATAGTATCCTCCACTGCTCTGGCAGAATATTTCTCCCCAGACATCATTACAAACTCCACTGTAGTTTTAAAGTTACTGGCAGGCCTGTGCTGTCACGAAGGCTGGGTCTAGAGGCCTAAGGATAACCTCAGTCAGTCTAAATTTGGAGTTTGCTGGAGAAGTGCTCTCATTTTCACTGATATCTCAGCTACTTGAGGTGATCTGAACGCTAAAGTGTGAGGAGCTGTCACCTTGAATAAAATCCTTAAAGTAAAGAGGCTCAGTTCCCGGGATGTTCAGCAAAGATGTCGGACAGTCTGGCAGCAGGAAATGAAATCCAGCTGCTGCTGCTCGCCTGGGGATAAAGGTGCTTGGGCTAGTGACAGTTAAAGTCAGCTGAAATTTTTGAACTCCTGCAGCCTACAATTGTTTAAATTAAGGAAGTGTTGTCTCCACAGAGATTCCTTACCCAGGCACACAGCTGTGATTCGATTGCCAGGCATATTACACGTACCGCTCAGAGTCTTGATAAAAGCATGGTTGAAAATGTTGCCATGAGACTTTATTTATCATAAAAGTTATTTGTAAAGCAATAAACTTTCTCATAAATTAAATGTGGTGTCTGGTTGGGGTTTTTTTGTTTTGTTTTTCCCCTCCATTTCCCACCTTCCTTTGGCAACCGCATAAAACTCAGAACTACAGAAACCTTGTGTGCTGCAATGAGAATTTTGATGCTACGATATGTCACACATGAATTTAGGAAACCTACTGCTTCTCTCCTACCTTTCTGCTATGGTACTCATTTCTTGCAGTTCAGGGGCAGAAGTACACTTGTGTTTTTGTACACAGACAAGCGAAGAAATAAGGGGGAGACAATACATCTGTGGATGGTGTGGTGCTTTTTAATTAAACTATCCAGCATTGGCTATAATAAGCTAAGTATACCCCCTATACATCAAAACAACACACAGCATCCTGAATGAGATTTCTGCTTGCGGTTCTTAAGAAATGACAACAGAAGGTCTCTTGAGGGATCATCTTCCCTGAAAGAGACTTCTAATTTTTCTTAAGTAGCTGTTTTTACCATCACCACAAGCTGTTAAAACTATAATTATGAAAAAAATGCATTGGGAAGAATAATTTTTAAATTCACTCTTTATCTTTTAAATGCTTTCCCCCTTTGGAATGGATGCTAATTATGCTGGGTAAGTAACGACCTTGCAGTTGCTTGCATGTGCTGCGGTATCAGTCTTTCTTCACAAACACATTGTAATGTCAGCAACACCAGCTTTTCCTTACTGAGAGAAAACCCAATTATCCAAATAAATAAATATAGGTATACTAAAGCACATGAAAAATTGTTTAAGTCACGTTTGCTCCTTTTAAATTGGGCATGTATTGCAGAGAGCTATGATGCAGTTGGAACTTCATACACTTTCCTAAAGCAAAAAAAGTTTGCAGGTCCTCAGGTATTATATGTAAAATGGTAAAAAGAAGTTGCAATCAGATGTGCTAGACATATGGATCACACACCCTCAATCAGAGATCGAAATTCAGCTCAGGCCAACAGTAACCTAAGGGAATTGTTGTCTGGTAGCATCTTGTTGCCCTTCTGGGGTTGGTTTTTTTCCCCTAAACAAATAAATGTTCTACATCTATAAAAAATAAACCAACAACCTCTCTGCCATCACAGCTGGGGCAGCTGTTAGCAACACAGCCTCCCCTAGTAGCATTCAGTTTTCTTTAAAACATAATTAGTAAAACTAAGTAGTTAAGCCAATCCTTTTGCCATCCCCCTCAAAACCTATTGCCACATCTGCCTAAGATCCTCCTCAGGCACCCATTTTAGCATCAAATGTTTTAATAAACCCCTCTGCAAGTGCAAACAGCAAAGTAGTCACAATTAAATTCGTCACATTGGCCTACAGTATACATCAGGGATTACATTTCAGCATACAATCCTCTGCCTGTCTTTCACATGGGCTAACCACAGGTCCTTGTATTAAGAGCTGTGGTCAGATAAAGTGTAGAACTTCATACGCAGACTCAATAGTCTAGTGGAATTCCATTTCACCTAACTTTAATTTGAATAGAGTACCTAAATCCTCCACTGCCAATTTGTATTTGATTCATATTAATCTCTTTTTCCACAACCTGCTGTTGTATAGTTTTGCAATAGGCTATTAAACAGCTGCCATGTTTCATGAAGAAGCTGAGTGCATTTCAGTGTGGTTATACTACCGATCTGTAAATTGTTTTGAGACCCTTCAGGATGAAATATCAATACCATTATGATTTTTTTCATAGGTACTTGGGCATATTCTACAATTAATGAACAGAAGTTGCAAAATTCCCTTAAATATTAATATAAACTTCCTTTAAGGAAAATAATTCCCTACCTACAACATTTAGAAGATAATAAATACCTATCTACAAACAGCTACAAGGCTACAATGCTACTGATTTAGGCAAAACACCTCCATCAGTTGAATTAATTTAAGACTCTCAAAAACCTTTTCATCTGAGGGATAAGTAAAGCTGGTTTAAAACAAAAAAACCTTTTATACATGAGTTTAGTAATTTTTCATTTTATATTTATCATCATAGAAATTCTAAAAATTTATCTGGTTGTCTAGTTGACAACTTCTTTTCAATTCCACCTTGACTTTCTATGAGAAATGAAGTACTAGAATAAATGAGGAGCCTAATACTCTCAACTTCAGCAGCACATGAGTTATTTTTTTCTTCCAAATGAGGATAATTAAATGACATATACACTCACAGACTTTTTAGTTTAATATAAATACTCCATCTAATTGTAATTGAGCTATCTATATTAATCATGAAGAGCATTCAAATAACTGAATGCTGTAAAAAGTTTCATAATATTTTCAAGTGTGGTCCTTTGAAATATTTGCTTTGTAATCCTCAAGGAATCATTGAAAAAAAATTCTCAAACAAAAAACCACAACCGCCCGCCCCATCCCCCCCTCCAAATAAAACCAAAACAACAAAAACATTAGCCTGACATTCAGCCATATCAGCTTGAAACTTGGGGAGCACAGATCTGTGCAAAGCTTCACAGCAGTTAAGGGTAGGTGCCTGGGATGGGATGGGAGGAGAGGAGAGATATTTATCCAACAGTGATAGGAAAAAAAGGAATAAACAGAAAGTTTACTTTGATCCAAGTAGTACATTTTTAGTTCTACTATGTCTTTCTTGTGGCTGTAACATCAGGGAGATACTTTACAAATGCAAGGGGGTTTTTTGGGGGGCTTTTTTCAGAAATGTTGTGTGTTTGTCCAAGTCACTTAGTCTTCTAAGGTTCATTCATCTGCTTTAACTTGCAGACATTCATTTATTTATAGTTGAGCCTTCATAGTTGTTTGTGTAAAAATGTATTTTTATAAAAAAGAACAATAGTTTGAGCAATTAGAAACAAGAAATCCTTTACTTTTGGAGATCTGTTAGAGCCAAAAGTGGAAAAGAACTCTTGTTGAGTTATGTTGTTGGTCCATGTTCTGTAGAATGGACCAAATCTAAACAAAAGCTTAGTACTATAAACTTTGAGGACAAGAAGGGAGGGGATTGAAGACAGACATTTTGTACTTCATGTGGACTTTTGATGGAACAGAACAATTGTTTCAATTGAGCATGATCCAGCCTATGAACTGACACAGGAATCTGGGAAGATCACTTGGAAGACAAGAAAAGGTGCAAAGGATCACCTGGATCACTAAGTCCTCCCAAAAGCAGCCAAGTATGTAACCAGAGAGATCCACTCAGACTTTTACTCTGCCCCAGCAGACAAACAACTGCCAGTATGGGGAAGGTCAAGCTCAAAAACTACAAAGTGATACAGGAAAACAACAAAAGAGTTGCAGTTGTCCATGTGATGGGATCTCTGGCTTTTACAATTAAATCTGTCTGTTGCAATTGCAGTTTCCAGAATGCCCCAGGTTGCAGTCAAGACACAGGATCTAGACTCCTTAAATCAGAGCAGAGGGAGCAATAGAAAGAGAAGCGTAAAACAGATAGGGAAGTGAATGTTTTTGGTTGTTGAAGTGCTGGGGCCTGGGCTGTGGGCCCCGAGTTGGAATTGACCTATGGATGAGTCACAACCCAGCAATATGTTTTGTTCCTCGGATGCTTTCAGGCCCCAGAGAGTAGAACCTGGCCCACCTGTGTGAGGCCCCACTTTCCCCCAGGTGATTGTGGCTGGGGTGGTGGGTGAGGCTGGAGATATATCAACCAGGAATCGAATCAGTCTAGAAAGAAGCAGGAACTGAACCAGTTGGAGAGAAGCAATAGAAGAGAGGAGAAACAACAAGGAGCAGCAACAGAAGAAACAAGAAGCTGATCAGTTTGAAGAAAGTTCCTGAGGAAGAGAGTTCCTGTAACAGATGAAGATTAAAAGATGAAGAGGAACATAGATGTTTGTCCTGAGTGTGGAAACCAAGACTAAAAGATGAAGGCATGTTGAGGAAATGCTGCTGAGTTTGGTGTGGGCTGGAGGAAGCAACACAAAATTGGCATATTTGGCAGGATGGTTTGAAGGAGAGAGCAAGCTAGGAAAACCATTGTGCACAAGCTGAATGTTGTAGAAGGGTTATCTTATAAAGAAATGAAATATCATAACAATAAAACACAACAAAAAAAAATTCCCTAAAATAGTATCATAAAACGCTCACAAGTCTTCAAATAAAAAATACCCAAATATTAACTTCCCTTATGCTATAAAGTAATTAATCTATTTTTAAGAGGATAGAGACACTAAATGTAAGCAAAAATAATGCATAATTCCTCCAAAACTATCTGTGCCTAGAGGGATCAGGTTGTGCTTGAGAAGGCTGAGGACAGACCTCACTAGGGGTAACGCAGGATTCCCAAACCATGGCCACAATACTCACAGAGTGTTCCCCAAATACTCCCCTCCCTGTCCCCGCGGATTAGGGAATGTGGTCCATTGTGTGTTCCTGGAGGAGGAGGACATTCCTTCAGTATCAAACTGCTGATTCTGATTCTCCCTTTCCTCTGTGAGTAACAACACCAAAGAAAAGTAACCTTCACGTTCAGGGTAGATGAATTGCCTCTTTGCTTCACTCCCTGCACAGGGATGTCAAAAACTGCTAACGTTTTCCTCTGGATAACCCCACAGCATGGGGCACAAAGTGGTCCTTCAGACTGGAAGAAATTACTGAAAGGCACAAAATCAAATCTATATCCGGTCTAAAGCAATGGTGGAATTCTATACCTAAGCTAGAGCTGAGAGGAATCAGAGTAGGCAAACTAAGACACTGAATTTGCGCAAGTATCCTTCACAGACAAGTACTGTGACATGTCAAGTCTCACTGGCCTGTTTGTAGGAAGGGGGGGGGGCAAGGGGGAGTACGTGGGGAAATGAGAGTAGGGAAGGGGAAGGGAAGCAGTCAAGAGGGAGAGGATGTTGGAAAAATTTACAATGAAGGTGATAGGAATACAAAGATGTGAAGTTTGCANAGCTGTATAAATGTTTAGTGTAAACTAGCAGTCAAACCGATGTGTGATGAAGTGCAGCCTGCTGTAAATATACTTCAGAGCTCCCAATGCAGCTGGGGATGAAACTTGTAATTTGGGGGAGGAGGGGATGGGGGGGGAGAGGGGGTGTATAAAAAAGAAAAAGTAAAAGAAAAGAGAGGAAGAAAAAAATGCACTGCAAGCTTTTTCTCACATAATCTGTTACTGGAAAATTGAGAAGCTTGTCCAAGTTCGTGGGAATAAGCTGATGAGCTGATACTTAATAATAAACCATATTGTGTCATGGTGTGGAGTCATCTAGATCCATTCAGGCCACAAACTATATTACTTTATACAGCCCTGGCTGACATACATTTAAAGCCCTCTACACATTAAGGAGCCATTAGGCTGACAGATTAAAAGTTATCTTGGAGCTAATGTTTCCATTATGCATATCCTGGCAGTGGAACAATCAACACACTGTTCCTCAGATGTCATACTTTGTTTAAAAAAAGAGTAGGGGGGAGAGAAGGGGGAAAGGAGGGTATCTCTCCCTCCTTGAATGACATTGACATGATCAGCTTTGATCTGGGCATGTGCTGTCTATAGATTCTCTACTGTTGGCTAAAATAGGAGCATTTAGGGCATAATACTTTAAATCATTAACCAGTTCCATACTCCTCTGGGTATCATTGTTACAATTTAAGGTCCCACACTTGGGATTTCTTTGGAATCTTTCCATACTTATTGTAACCATCATCAGAGAAATATGTTGTGGAGGGAGGAGTGGGATGGGGGCAGTGTGTGAGAGAAGGGGTTGTCTCTAGTGAAAATGAAGCAAAAAACATCAACACCCCCACCCCACCCCAATGCTTTTGTCTCTTTAGTGCATCTTTACCCTTAATGCCAACTTTACAACAAAGTATTTCCTGTTGAATACGTTGACATTTCAAAGCAGATATTTTTGATTACTCAGACACAGAAATTGTATAGTCAGCTACATATTACACTCTAAGAAACCAAAGTGCACAGAAAGCATCAACATTCCAGATATTATGGGTGAACCGATGCTTAAATTTGGATATACTGGATACTTTTGAAGGAGACAAAAGGAAGTATGGATTCACAGTTCTTTTAAAACACTTCTTTAAAACACTTCTTCATATATCTCATTCTTTCATATATGGTCTAAATAAAAGTAGTAAATTACTGTAAATATCCCATGCAAGTCAGGTTACATCTGTTAAAACCCTTCATCTCTAAACTAATGTCACAAGATCTTAATTGCTTCCTATTAATGAACAAATACCCCAAACTGGACTAGCAATTTCAGTAACCAGGCAAAAAGCCACTCCTCACCAAGACAGACCCATTTCCCTGGCTTCCCTCCTGTCAGGCAGCTTCAAGCCGAGAGCATCAGCACTAGAGGGCAGCATGCATTTGTCTAAAAAAGGGACCACACCAGCAAACTAAATATTCCAATATGACAATTAAAGCAACACTGTTTGTTAGTTTTGCAGCCAATTTCTTGTTCTGTCATGACCAAAGCCTATATTTATACAATCTCTGCTTTCGGCCTTTCGCCCAGGAGCCTGACTTCTGGTGGACTAATCTCAGTGAGCACCAGTTTGTGTATACAGATGGCTACAAAAGGTTCTCACTGGGTAGTGCTCTGAACAAAAGGCTCAAATTGTTGTATGGGGGGGAGGTGACCATCCGTCTACTCCATCAGCTTCCATTGCACCTGGGGTGGCACTTGTTATACTCTCACATTCCCAACATAAATTCTAGCATTGTTTTGAATGATCTTTCTATTACTTTTGATAATGCAACAGTATGATCACTGAAACGACTTAAGAGACACTTTTAATATATCCGGAATGGTGGAGGAAAAGGAGATTGTAAAATCCTATTCCTATTAAAATTCAGCTGTTCTGTGTACACTCACCATATTAACTTAGAAGATTTTCAGCTAATTTGGCGAACATATGCAAAAATGGCATTTCTGTAGGCTGCTTTATGCGTTGGGCTACATTATAACTAATAATACTTATATTAATCAGCAATGGAGTAAAACATAAAGAATGACAGGGTCATTAAGAAAACAGAAAGCAGGTATAATTGTATTGTACTTCACAAACTTTAACCACGCACAGATTGCATTAGTGGTAAAACACGAAGCAGAAAAAAAAAAAAAAAAAAAGAGGAGTAAGCTCTTTTAGTAACTGTGATAGAATTAAACAAATGTACCATGATTTATGGTGCAGAAAGCAAACTTTTGGAATAATTGTTCAGAAAAGTCTGCAAGCATTCCAATAAAATTACAAATTCTTATGCGAAAAAAAATTGAGCAGCAGGGCCCTTCTGGAGAGTTTAGACATAAATTTGGCTCATCTCATGAGTAAAACTTGCTTTTGGATCTCAAATGTGTTCCTGCTGGAGGATTTCACATTAGGAAAAAAAAAAGCCATACAAAATTCAGTCTGGCTCAACTGGTTTGAAACTTCTCAAGAGAGTCATCTGAAATAAAGACAAGTTGCTTTTTATTTTTAAAGCTGGGAAAGAAAGTCTCTCAAACAAAATTAAAGAGCATAATGAAATAGTGCTGCTGCCACATTATGATGCAGTTAAGGAAACCTTCTTTGCATGCCACTACTTGCTCCTTTCTACAAGCCCTTCCTCAAAAACAAAGGAAACATTTCACTAATTGCTAATGATAGGATTGCTATGATTCTTCCTAATACAAAATCAAGCATTTTTTAAGAAGCTGATACTACAAGGCCTTGGATTCTGTTGATTTCCAGTGGAAGCTGAAGGCATTTGGCACTTTGTCCAGACCCCACACAACTGGTGAGTGTCTTTCTCTCTTCTATAACTGTTGCTATGTAGCACCAAATGAAATCAGAAACGCATCTGGATCCAGACACTCTAAGTGTGAAGCTAATATCTAGTTCTTTGGACCAAGTCTGGGCCTGCCTCTTAGCAGAATTATGTTCTGTGCTATGCCACATATAACACCATCTGCTATTGCTAAATATTTACTGGCCATAGTCTAGTTTCTGAACAGTGACTGCCTCCAGTACTGAATGCCAAATGCCAAAATGCCATTGTTTCCTGTCCTCTTTTACTCCCTCCTCAGCCTCATGCTAATGAAAGGGAGGCTGAAGGTTAAATCACAGTGGACAGCAGAACATAGTTTACAAGTGCACTTTTAGCCTCTATGGAAGCTTTTGCTAAAGATAAAAGATAGGGGGCTAAGAAATAGCTCAAGACAGGCACATTAAAATCCCTCCATTAGGGTCAGAGTCATTAAAGTTTAGTCAAAGCACCAAAGACTTTCTAACAAGTATTATGCTTAGTAAACGTTTTCCACTGGAGCATGGATACTGGTGAGAGCTTTTGGAGTGTGTCAGTTAATCAGTATTCACCCGCTTTGACAGCTTGAAATATTACTCACTTATTTGGCTGGTTCAAATTTGTCAGACTTGACTATGTCGTAAGTTAACATGTCCCCATATTAAAAAGGAACCAACTGGAAAATGTGCACATTGGACCTAATAAAACACATCTGGCCAAACAATCAAGCAACACTGATCACTGTATCACTCACAAGCACAAATTAATGGCGACTGTCTTTGAGACTAGCAAGCTAAACAGGAAGCAATAACCCTCTCCCTACTACTTTACCAGATACCCTTTAAATGGCTAACTGAAGGGTAAAACCTCCACCACATTCTGTTTCTGAGACATTCAATTGCTTGGTTAAAGCTGCATAAATATTTTAGATGTCTTGGGTCATTTGCTGATACAAATGGAAGAAATGCTTAAGACAGAAGCTGTCCCTCAATCTAGAGAATGTTTTTTAGCCAAGGAAGCCCCATCTGTCACAGGAAGGCCATTTAGGCAATGGATCTTACAGGCAATACTCTTCACCTTCGCTCTCAGAGTGGGTGCTATTAAAACAGAAAGTGCTCTGAAGGTAGCAAGTAGTCCAGGATTAGATCATCACATAAATTCACAGTGGGAAAGCTAGTCACATATAGTCACCGTTTGGTTAAATGTAACCAACAGCAGGGTATGGGAGTGCTGCTGTTAAGCCTGAGGCAGCACTGAATAGTCTCTCTCCTGAAGGCGTAAGCATTGGGCATGCTGACTTCCACACCATCCTTTGTGCTCTGACAGAAACAATGCACAACAAAACTGCCCTACTGAAGACCTCAAAGATCCCAAAAGCCATAACAAAAAGTTACACAATAATGATCTTTTCAGGGATAAGGAAAGCTCAACCACTTACGTGTGTGCAGTGAACCCTCTGGTCCTTTCAGAGAGGCTCCTGGGAAGCAGCTATATACTACTGAAGTATTTCAGTCTTTGGGCAAAACAAGTTTGACATCCCTGTTGGCATCTCTGCTGAGAACAGACACTGGCCTTACTCAGAAAACATCAAACGTGACTTTCTGCTAGCTGTGGCAAAAGTGAACACTGAAGGCAGGGGGAGGAGAGGTCATAGAGGAAGCAGTAGTTAACAGGGTAAAGTGAGTGTGATAATCCCCAAATTGCAGTTGGACTGAATGTTTTCAGACAATTTGCCTGTCTAAACCAAGACAGTATCATTTTTCTTTCTTCTAGGAGAGGGTTAAGAATAATCTGAAGCTTGGAAAATGGCTGCTGTTGATAGTAGTGAGGCCTTCTCTTTAACTAGATCCTTCAGGAAAAAACAAATTAATCAACAGCCAGCTGAAGTGGGTTTAATGATTGCATTCTGCATACAATCAGCTTTTCCCTTTTCAAGGGCCATCAATATGTCAAGGGAAGACATATCTGAAGGATATAGCTCTTAACATCAAGGTTATCTATTCTCCACAAGGCTCCCACTCCTTACTGGGCTGATACTTTACACTGCCTGTGTCTAACATTTTCATCAACTCTGCAATCAATCAAGGTAATAATGTTGTGCAAAAAATCAATTAACAACGCAATTAAACTTTCCTTATTATCTCAAAGGGCTGAAATAATACCTAAAGGGAAGATAGACTCACTGAATGCAGACATCCATAACCCGATGTGAAAGTGAATTATGAGGTTAGACAGATGCAGGCATGTACTGGCGCTGTTATTTTCAAAGGGATATATCTCATCCAGGCAGTGTATCAGTCACCACCAATCCCATACCCTAAAATTCCAAATTACTTTTAAGAAATATACGATGTGCAATATCTATTTCATATTTTCTTTTAGAGATAAACACCCCAAAAATCTGAACAGGAGTATTATTCAAAGACAAAATGATCTTTCAGAGAGAACATAAAATATAAAAGCTATAATAACATTTACATCTGTATACCACCCATGTCTGTAAATGCAGGTCATCAATTATACATAATCTGTAGTGAATAAGGAACAGAAGAAGCAGAACAACATTTAAAGCCCAAAGACTCAAATTTGCAAATACCTTACATCAAGTACACTGAAGGAAGAGTCCCAACATAAACACATGGAGCCACAACAGCCAGGACTTATGTGCATACTGAAAATAAGACAGAGTGTCTATATTATTTTGTAATTACATTCAAGCCTCATGGAAACATCATTCCCAAGAGCTGAGAGTTTTAAAGTGCATTGAAAATAGACAATTAACCCCTTGCTGTTGGGAGGATTAGGGTTTTAGTATACAGACATCAAGGATCAGGGGCACTCAGCACACCAACGCAATGGGGTTAATATAGTTAGGAAACCAGGTACAATAGTCTTATGTCAGAGATGCATGGAAGGGGATTGGGGGAGGGAGAAGGAAAGAGAAGAGAAAGAATACATCTAAGATTAACTACCATATGAGTGATCTTACTAGTCTCCAGGGACAAAAAAAAATGTTATACAGAGAAAATGACCACAGCCAAGTGAGGTGTTTTGTGCTTTTTTTGAAACCTACCATTTTCTATCACATAACCCGAGCATTCACCTTCATCCCCCCTTACTCATTTCCCAACACACAGAGTCTTCAGCCTCCATTGTTTTAACATAGGCAAAAAGATAATGAAAATACAAAACACTTAAGGGAAACCTATGTCAGGGTGACAAGCTAGGATCACATCCTGTAATAAGCTTAGGAAAATTTGGAAGTGGAAAAGGTTTCCCTTAAACACTGCACTTTGAATTCCTCTATTAAAGGGCACTCTCTGTGTCTGTGCTAGCAGAGGTGTTCTATAAAGCAGTTCTCCCAGCAGGGTTTGCTTAAGCACATAACAGCTGCAGTTTAGAAATGGTCTGATCTTACAATTAGCTCATGTAGTGCAAGTGGCTTGTTTGGATCAAGAATATCTTTTTTTGTTGTTGATAATTCTCCCTGGTTTTGTATTTGTCTTGCACTTCCTGTTCTTCCCCCTCCTACCCCCCAAGCTGTGGAGTCAGTCATGGATGAGACCCAAAAAAGTGGGACTAAAATTTTCCACAATTTTTGAAACATTACATGTTTTTCTTGCACAGATTTGGGGCATTAACATTATTCCGGGACTAGAGAATTCAGTCATTACTATCTTAACCTTTAGGAACATAATTAATATGTTTTCATTTTCAGTGACTTCATTGTGTGTCTATCAACTGGAACCATTCCTGCTGTGTATTTGATTCCACTGACGATGGGGTGTGTTGGATTTTAAATGATGTGCTAGCACTTCTGTTCCCTATATACTCTAGTTTATGTGTTATTCATGACTTGCATTTGGAGACATGGATGATACACAGATGTAAACGTTATTAAAGCTTTTGTGCTTTCAATTCATTGTGAATGACTTCTTTGTTTTCAGATAATTCTTTTAACCATCATAAATAACCAGCAATACATGGCATTGTCTTGAGACTTACTTTCTTTCCTGTTAAGGTTTTTGATGAAGATATTTTCTTTTTCTCCCTAATGTTCTCTCTTCAATAAAATAAAATACAGGTTAAACTGACAGACAGCAGAGTTACACCTGCAGGATAATGTAGAATTAACCCCCTTTTTGGTCATATGCTCATTATACAAAATCAGAACCAGAAGTTACTTCATTTTTTAATAACTGTAAGAGCTGTGGGTCCCAGTTCAAGAAGGCTTCAACTGGCTAATTCTCAAATTACCTTCACCCTTGAACATCACATTTGTATTCCTGAGAAATTCAAAATGAACATTGTAAGAAAAAGGTAATTTGCCGAATCATGGTTCCCTGTTGTTTTTCACTTATATTAACATTATTTTAGATTGATAGTTTTGTATCACCATTTAAAGATTTCACAACATGACAGACATATTGTGTCTTTTTGTTACACTGGTCCTATGTAGGGAAAAAACTGAAACACAAACATCTACTTAAATACATACCAGTTTAAGTACATACCAGCCTTTGAAAACATTATCCAGCCAGTAGTCAGAGGCAGTTTTTGTGATGGACAGATAAACCACCATTAAATTTTTTCATCGGCACTTATTAAGGCAAAGGGTAACCAGGTAGATTTGTGTGCCTGGGCTGGTAAATCAAGACAGTTGTGTGAGGCTGCTATACTTAAGTACTTATACACCCACATAACTTTGAACTGGAAGAAAAGTGCTTCCAAAAAGCCATGTTCAATCACTAATAATTCTGTCATTTGATGATATTTTTTCATACATCTTTAAATACTTTCTCTCAATGAATTTGAGCCTCACTTAAAATGTGAAGTCTTGTAGTTCTCATATTTTCTGCTTTTTTCTTTAAAAGAAATCTTTTACAGAAGATTTTTTTATTATTATTTTTATCCATTAAGCCTATAATACATAGCAACAGCCTCTCTACAGAATTTAAATATGCTGAAAGCATGGTAAAAGGGATTTCTTTGTCTGAAATTCAAGCTTTTTGTTGTAAAAAACCAACTTGGAGTAATTCAGTCAAATGCTATAATGGGTTGAGCAAGAAAATAACTGTGTTTTCTGCTGTGGGAATAGTGTGCTGGATAGTGGCAGCTTGCACTCCCCAACATACCATTTTATAGAGGACTTCATATTTCGTTGTGAATAGTTACTGAAAGATTTTTCCATCTGACAGAGAGATTCAATCTAATGTCACCCACTCTTTATCTCCAATTTTCTACTAGCACCACATCTGTCTGATACAATCTTGTTAATGTTTTGCTGTAGATACCTGCTGTTTTACTTCACATGCCAATAAAGCTTACTGCTTTTGAGCAGTTTTGGAAAACTGCTTTTGAGCTTTATGAAACAGAAGACAATTTTTGAAATTGAACCAAACTGTAGCTTAATTCAGCAGGACACTGCAACCCTGCTTCTAAAATCTTCGATGCTTTGTTATGACAATAATAAGGCTCCAACCTTCATCAGTCACATTGAAGCCAGCTCAGAAGTACTCAGTAGACCATTTCTAATGGCCATAAAGCAGTATGTCAGGGCTCAGCTGCGTTGCACTGCATTCCAGGTAAATCCTAGCCATACCATGATGTGGCCATACAATGGAAGGAGCAATCCACTCCCTACTGCAGAATTTAATATCAGGAGAAAGTAGCATGTCTGGAAGTATCATCAGATTAGGCCATGCTGAGTCCCTGAGACTAGTAAGCTACTCTATTTGGGACGAGTAACACAAGGTCAGCAGAAGAGGGGCAATTAAGGCAATTTTTGCATTATTTCAATCTTGTTATGGACTGAGTTCTTCAGCCATCACACACTGTCTGGCCAATGTACTCATTTCATTCTTGTACTTTTCATGGTGTAAACACATATTTATTTATGGACTTGCTCAAAAATGCAAATAGTTCATCATCCAGGGACTAAACAAGAATAACACTTTTAGAGGCTTCTACAGCAACTATTTTGTTATCAGAAAGTAGTGTCTGATCTCTTCTAAACATGACACTATCAATCTACAACATTATTTAGACAAATCTGGCTTTATTCACATTATTAATAGACACAGTATCTGAAGTGCAACCTGGTGCCACCTAAAAAGAAATTGAGATAAAATAAAATCGTTAAAATAATTTAAAATAAAACTGTCTGCCTGCCAAACAGAAGATAGATATGTCTTGTGCTTCTGTAGTAATATGAGATTTCTGCCACTCCCCTCAATGTATTTGTTTGCCTTAAACAGGCTTTGGTAAAGCCAAAGATCATGGAGGAGACCATAAAGTAGGAGGTCAGGCATCAAACCTCTACCAGATGACTCACTGCATTGTTATTTAGAGCAATTATTTAACTGACTAGAACATTTTAGGGAGATGATGAAGCCAAGAGGGAATCAGTTTAACCAATAACCAAAGAAGCAGTGACCCATAGGCTTGAGACAATCCTCCCTTTCTGAAGTGGTTCCACAGTACACATCACCAGAAGCTTCATGAGACCACTTTAGACCACCAAGGGTCCATTCAGGTAATATCAGCCAACAAATGGGGTACCAAAACAGATTACAGAAAGATGGTAAAATATGATCTTCCCTTTTTCTTTCACTTATTAGAGCTTTTGTTTAACATGGAAGAAGTTTGTCTTCTTATAAGACTGCATGATATGATGTAGTGGGTCTGTCTGAGCTGATTTTCCCCATACAGCCCTCATCCTGCAGTACTAGGACCCAGAGGGTGTTGATAACACACACCCTTGTTATGACTATCAGTGCCCACGCAGCACCAAAGGTACGGGGGAGGCAAGATCTGGGAGGGGATACAACCCGGACAGCCGACCTGAGCTGATCAATAGGATATTCCATACCATATAACGTCAGTTCAACTATAAAGGGAGGAGGATGGGGGGGATTCGGGGGAAGACATTTGTCCTCCGAGCAACCGGTACGCGTTCTGGAGCCCTGCTTCCCGGGACAGGCCCGACACCGCCTGCGGATGGGAAGTAGAGAGTAATGGCTTTGTTGCTTTTGCTTTGCATGCGCGCGACCTTGCTTTCTCTGCTGTTTATTAAACTGCTTCTTATCATAACCCACGGGTTTTCCTTTTCCATCTTACTCTCTCCCCGCTTGCCTTGCTGACGGAGGTTTTGGTGGGGGCAGGGGGGAGTGATAGAGGGACTAGGGGTGGGCACTGGGCACCCAGCCAAGGTAAACCCACCACATATGACAACAACACTGTTCATTATCTAAAGAAAATAAATTCATGTGGTCTTCCACATAACCAAGCAACTGTGCAGGCCTGGTGAATCTAGCAGTCTTGTACAGTCTCCTTCCCTATTTATAGCAATGATGGGTAAGTCCTGGTCACACATGGCTCTAAAATTTATTGACTTCAAGTGCAATTAATATCTGAGCCTATGGGAAGCTTGTATAAAGCTATTACTCTGTTCATAGGGGAAAAGAAAGGACCATCAAATGGTTATTCTGAAAGTTATTTTTCTTTGTCTCAAAAAGGAAAGGGGGAGAGGGGGATGACTGCTCCATCATTATAAATCTTCTGAAATTGTAACTCAGGAAAAGACTTTTCAAATAAAATGTTTCCCAGAAAAGAATATTTGGCAGCGGTTGGCTCTTGTTTTCCCTAATAACCATTAAAAGTCTGCCCTAGTAAACCATTTTACTGCAACATTTGAAATGGTAGAGTTTACATTTTATTTAATGAATAGTTTCAGAGCATTAAAGCAACATCTCATCGGCAAAACAGCTCCTTATCCTCGCTTTGTCTCAATTGGTTTTTTTACCTTTCATTTTCAATGACATGTCAGCCGTCTCTCACCAACCTCAAAGGAAAGTTGAATGCGGGGCTTACAAAGTTAAGCTGACATTTGCTCTCTTCCAATAAAAAATATTTAGTCCATTAAACATAAATACCTGTCATTATGATACATGGACTGGGTACAAGCCTCCCGTTTCCCTCTGATGTTTATTACATCCAAACAACTGCAGTGCCTGCATGTTTTCAACTTTAGTGTATTGATTAAACTTTTAAATGGCTGCCATATAACCCAGGGACATCAGGAAGATTAATTTGCGTCAATGTTCATCTGTAATTCATTAGCCATTTATTCTTTACAACCACATGGGCTATCAAGAAAATGCAGGCCATTTTTCACTCTGCACAGGCTTGGGAACAGATCCTGAAATTTGTGCTGCATACAAATAAGCTCCCCAGGCCCGGCCACTTAAACTGCTTGGCTTTTCAAAAGTCAAAGTTGGGAATAACAGCAGAAAAAAGGGAACATAAAAAAATCAGAAATGGACAAAATATACGTCCTCAGGGTACTAGGGATTTAACTGAGTTTGTCCACTGTCTTTTCATCCATGGATTATGGTTTCTTATTTCAGTCGGATTAAAATAACTGAAACTTGTTTCTGTGCAAAGGCCATAAATAAAATGAGTTGCACCCCTCTCTAATATCTTCTAAGATGCAGTTACTTGGAGAAAGCTAGAAAGCAGCAGTGAAGTATAAAAAGCTCATGCCTCAAGGAGGTTGTAGCTGTGAATCTAAGAAAAGGATTCAGTTTTAACCAACTCTCACATTTATTGTGGATTCCAGTCCTGCCTTTATTTGGTAAAATGCCCAGCTAAATATTGGTATGTTTCCTTAGGGTAGAGGTAAGCCATCTGGCTCCTTGATTTGCCCTACTGACCCCTTGGCACAGTATGAAGTTCATGTTAAATAAGGAAAAGGAAAGAGAAGAGCTATAAAGCAAACAAAAATGCACATGAATTTTACATTTACAACATGGAAAGATCAATGAAATGTATTCTGGTTTCTTTCCTCTCTGCTACATACAAACAAAGTAGTGTCACTGTGCTAGGTACATGCGTAGTGGTAGGGCGGTAGGTATTGAGCCCAGTGGCGGTAATCTAGATACCAAAAATGAAAGTCTCTTATAAGACAAGTCAGGAACATAAGCATAATAGCACCCTGTAGGAAACAGAGAATCTCCACATAGGCCTAATACATCATTTAGGATGTAATGTTCCCTACCTAACAGCAATAGTAACTGTGCTGCCATTTAAAAATGTGCATATATTTGAAAACAAGGAAGAATGAGACAATTTGCTTCTAATATCAGTGATGAGTTTACTATTAAATATCAAACTGGGTGAAGAGAATTCTGAATCCAGCAATCTCAGCCATAGTATGGGTGCAAAAGAACCAATACAGTAAGCTACACAAGGATGTTGCTTCAGAAGGTTTGTGGGCCTGAAGATGACAATCAAAAACATGGCCCTGAAACTCTAGGAGACGATTTGCCAACATGGCCAAATAAACAATTTTTTACAAAGATTTAGCAAAGGCAAGCATTATACATGTGAATGACAAAATGTGCTGTGAATGTGTTGTCTTGTTTATTGTAATACTCACAATGTAAGGCTGATGCAATGCTCAACCTGCCTACACAGTCCACTCTGGCCTCTTTACATCCATAGCAAGTTGTTCTCTAGGGAAACAGCAGAGAGCAGCAGGCTCTAGTCAAGTCCAAGGAACGCACTGGAGGTGACAATGTATCTGAACAGCCTGAGCTGTGGAGCAGCAAGAGTTTTTGGGCTATATCTTCCAGCAGCATGGCTTGAAAGAAATAAATGCTGCCCTGCCATTATCTTACCAGTCAAAAATCTGCCATTTGGTGCATGCCTCTGCAGTTTGTATACCTGCACGTATATAGGCAATCTGCAGGTGGGATTGCTCAGCAGCATTTCTTTGTCAGTTGACTGGCTTGTAAATGCCCCAAAACAAGTGAACTAAAAATAAAACACCAGATGCTCAGGGATATACTCAAAGTGACTTTTGGATATGCTTTTGTGTTTTATTACATGCTTAAAATTTAGACTGAGTTCATTGAAAGATTCATTAGGGTTCATCAATCCCACAAGCAAACCTCAGTTGATTTGTGGTTTCATTTTGCACAAATACTTACTTCTAATAGGCAGGAGAAAACTAAATAAGTTTTGGTCAGATATTTGGATTCCTTTGAATCTGAAAGACGAGTCAAAATGAGTGTTGGGAAATGAGCCAGTTAGCCGTATGTACAAGCAAAAAAGTCCATTATCCAAATCTGGATAGTTTTATGCTATACACATAGCCTGAGTCACTCTGGTCTGCATCTTGCCCCAGTGCACAAGGGAATGCTGAAATCTCAGTATCAAATTTTTATTTTGTTTTGGCTCTGTTAGCTTTAGTTAGACCTTCAAAATAATTTAAATATAATTTGTTTCTAATTAATTAATTTTCTACTATGACAGGAGACATACTAGAAACCTCAGCAATTAAAATACCCAGATAACAAGTGAATTGGATTTATTGCAAAATTTACCTAGCCTAAGTAGAAAAAAAATGCAGTGCTAACTGTAACTTAAATTAAGAAAAGCCAAGCAAATTTTATAACAACCATAGAGTTTCTATCATATCAGAAGAAAAATCTTAGAGTACGCAAAACAATTGCAGATGTCCTAGAACAGAGCCATTATAAATTCAGTGGAAATTTTTTCAACCTTATTTCTGTAGCTATCAAAAGCTACCTCATAGTGATAACTAAAGAGAGTGTTTCCTTAGAAACTTTCACCTTTATTTTTCTATTTGCTAACATTAACTCACAGTACAGCACAGTTAAGATGCAGTAAGAGCTTGAGGTTCAGCTCTCTAATATGCTCAGTATAACTTATCTGAAACACCAGTGATACAGTAAAGGAGTAGAAATCCCAAAGGGAGGCTCACCAATCCCAGAATCTAATTAAATCTTTATAAATTCGGTACAGCAATCCAGGGGATCATTTACCACTGTGCCTACATTGTAAAACTTCTTTCCTGGGAATGTACCCTTACAGGCTGCATGCCACAGCTCTGTGGCATGGAGAAGGCTATTGCAGCTCACCATCATGCCCAGACTCTCTCATGCCGCAGGAATCTCCAAATGGGAAGACTAGGTGGCTTTGAACTCGTGCTTTACATCAGGGGGGCCTAAAGCAGCAAGCCCAGGACTCAGCCATTTGTTTTCATTTTCATATAATGATGTGTCTAGCTCTTACGGTTGTACAGAAAACTGTATCAACTTGAACCATATGTTAACCGAGGCAGCAATATGTTCTTAAATTGGCAGACAGCTCAAAATGACAGTTCAGCAAGATGTGAACTATTTTCAATCATCTCAATAGGGTGTTAACTCTGAAACCTAAACATTGCCTATATGTATATTTTTGTTAACCATTTCACTACTAAATACTCTGAGCAAGATATAGGATCTGTTTGTCCACAGTTCTCCAAGACAAAATATCCGAACTTCTAATTTGAAAGCAGCTCTCTATATAAATCAGCCTAGTTACATACTTGGCACAATAATTTTAAACATCTCACAAGCAATGTATTTATCCTTGCACAACCATGAGACAGTGAAGTGCTGTCATATTCCTTTTACAAATGGAGGAAAAAAAAGCAAGAATATGATAAAAAGGAAATAGACATAGATCAGCTGAGCTTAAGCCTTTTGTCTGAACCAGCAGATTAGCCTTTCCTTTTACGCAGAAGTTATGGGGAAACAGAAAAATCCACTGAATTAAAGTAAGTAGCAGAGGCTGAATATTTAAGAGTAGTATTATCCATATATGTAGCAGGTTTAATTTTTAAAAGGTTATGTGCAGTTCAGTTTTAATTAATTCAGTTCTTTCACTGAATGCCATAGAATTTCCAAGGATTTGTTCAAATTTAAGGCCAGCTTACCACAGAGCACAGAATCTTGTGTCCTTACCTCTAGCTAGTCAACTTTATTAATACAGTATCTTAGCTTTAGGACATAGCACACAATAAAATAAATATAGGACAAATGCAGATTTAAAAACCAACAGAAGCAGGTCAAATAAACACAGGATCTGGATCAGTGACACTTTAAAATCAGACCCACTTTAAATAATGCACAAAATAAAAATAACAAGACTGAAAAATACATTTGTTCAAGTTTCAATTCCTTTCTTACACTTTTTTTTCTTAGTTTTGTGGCCAACCAGGCAAATGAGGTGGCAGTGAGTATAATTGAAACTGTTTTCCTATCCAGCAAGTACTTCAGTTTCAGAGTCAGAGCAGTAAATGCACCTGAGCTGGGCATGGAAATTGGCTATTTATTACTCAGGTGATAATATAGGTTATGATAAAGTAGGTAGCATGATAAAGTTTCAGCCTGGATGGCCTACATGGGCAAACATGGCCATGTGTCCTGATGGCTGAGTCCCTTTCAAACAACTGACTGCAAAAACTCTATCTAGTTTGTGAAGTATTTTGTGATGAAAGGCACTCTACACATGTGAAATATTATTACGACATTTGCAAAATGAATTTTCTAGGAGAAAAAGCACAGAACACGCCAACAACAATAAAGCAATCAATTGCAATAGGATGCAATAACTTGCAATAAATTGCTTTGTAGACAAGGATTAAATTGTTTCAGCATCAGCCACCCAATCCAACTTAACTAACAAAGAAAAAAAGAAATGAGAAACATTTGCTTAAAAAGCTCATAACTGTCAGTGTGTTCAGAACACCAGCATGTCCTGCTACACCTAATACCTTTGTCAAGGTGGCCTATCTGGAACTATTCTTTCCCATTCCCTGTGGACTTCAGTTGCAAAATTTCCCCACAGACTCTCCCTGTATTTGCCAGCACTGGATCTCTGCTTGAGGTCTGAGTTTGAGACAATCCAGATCCACATTACACAGCCCTCCCTTACCCTGCCCCCCCTTCAGTAGCACTCATCGCAGCTTAAGCTTGTCTGGTTTGCACTGGCAGTGACCTGGATGTTGCACATGCTACAATGCAATAAGAGGACAATACCGGCAATAAGACTACTCATGTGATATTGGTTTTTCATAAAGATGTGCTTAACCTTCTTCCAACAACATTATTGCTATAATATTTTTTCTGTGTGCTGATTCTACAAATCAGCATTACATTACACTGAAGAAGAAGTGTATTTGGTCTTAAATCCTTGTATTAAGGATTCCCTTTGAACAAAGGCTTTAAGAGCTTTGGTTTGCTATTCCACAAGAACTTTTAATAAATCAGCATCTCAATTCCTAATATTTTCTTCTATTAACACCTAAGATAGTAACTTTATCTTCTCCACATAGTTACATGCTATTTTAAGTGACGCCAAAATTGAGTCTTAAAATGACAGAGTTAGAAATTCAAAAGAAGGCTGATTATCCATTTGTGCCATGACCTTTGTCTTATAGCACATGTTCTATGTAAGACTGGAAAATAACTACAAATAACATTTGGTAGCAGACTGGAGGGTTATCATTCATCTTCATTTCCATGGGACAGGTCAGTTAAAGCCTTGGTTGTTGTATACAAACATCCAAAAATACTTTCACTTGTTAAGTAACAATGTGGCACTGTGATGTAAAGTGCTGACTGAACCACTCTTTGGGGGTGCAGTTATAGGAAGGCTCTACATTATGAAGCATGATTGTATGCATTTTAATGGATGATTACTCTTCTGCACCATGATTTACTGAAACAGCTGCATATTATACCTTGAGTGCCAAAGAAAAATCCTATGAATGCTCACATGATGATATTTTCAAATTAAAGTATTTAAAGTATTAAATCCTATTTTTAAATAATTTAGGTGCTTGAGGAAAAAAAAAATCACTCATTGGCCTAAATACATTAAGATATTAAACTCACGACATAGAGATTCATTAAGTTTTTTTGAGTTAACAGCTAGTACCTAAGATCTTTATAACACAATTGTAAAGAAAAATAAATATCCAGAGAGTATATCTGTGTTCTGCAGTGCTGGTCCCCACACACATCTCTATCCTGGGAAGAAACAAGTGTCTTCTCCATTTCACTGACCATCAAGAAGCTGCTGCACAACTTCTGGTGGGATAAGCTTGAACCCCATGGTTCCCCCAGTTGGGGAGTGGCCTGGTGTGACTGCTGAAATCAAGACAACATTATTGAGCACTGTGACCTGCGGCATAAGGGAGAACTAAGAGCAGATTCTCAACAGATGTCACAGTATGGGAGAGGAAGGTGAAAATAAATTTTCAGATAGCACTGGAAAAGTAGAGGAAAATCCTGTTGCTTTCCTGGGCATTCAGAATACGCTGCAATCCTGTGACTAGCATGCTGTTGCCCTTCTGCCTGATGTTTTGTAGTGAATGCGTCTGTGACTGCCATTCACTGCACTGAACTGCATGCTGCCAACTCAGACATGCACTTACTCTCAAGGGACTTGGAATTCGCAAACCACAAAAGGCCAAGGAAGGACTCAGTCATCAAATCCTCAGTATGGTCAAAATGACAAGCTCTGCTGACATGTGCAGCAGTGGAACATTAAATGGTTAGGCTACTTCACCAATAAAAACATAGACAGAGACTTTCAGTCACTTATGCACCTGATCAGCACTTTATGCATTGCTCTTAAAACCTTGAACTGCATTGATCTTGCCCTTGGAATCTAGTGCTTAGTCACTTTAAAAACACTTGCCCCAAGAGTTTGGATGTGTATCTACAGAAATTAGCCTGCATACTTAGCTGCTTCTGCTGCCTTCACAGAAGGTTGGTCCTAGCATTGGAAAATGAGCCCACTTCATTAGTTGCCTAAATTGGGATTTACTGTTGAAATTTTCAAAATAACTTAGCACTACAACTGTGGCTGAATATTTAGAAGAGCTTAAGTCCCATTAGGCAATAAAAAGAAGCAGCCAACATCCCAAAATGCTCTGTGGCTAGCAGCTTACACTTTTCCTCATTGACTAAAGAAATCAGAAAACTGGCTTCAATAGAATTGCCAAATTTATCTTAATTGGTATGTTTCCTTAATGCTCCATTTCTCAAATTCAAAATAATTTGAAGTTTATTGCCTGTTCATGGCAACCTGAAGAGGGGTTTCATTTGCTGCATGTTTTGCAGCTTACAGTGTCCTCGTTGAGAGCTACTATATTCATGTATTTTTGAAAATACAATGTACAAAATTCATTTTAGTCTAACATTTTGAAAAACTTAACCTTCAAGCATGACACAGGTCAAAAATGTAATACACTGAGTGAATACTTTACTTGAATAGAAAGGATTACATCTAAAAGCACAGTTAGCCTCTCCTCCACTCTTTTCCTATGCAGTGGGAGGGACAAACTGACAGCCTGGGGTCCACAAAAGACACATTTTAAGACAGTACTTTGCACACTTCAAGAACATCCATAAAACACCACTACAGTACAGGTTCACAAATTACAAAGAGGTGTTATGACATGCTGTGCCCTCTGAAAGTAGATTTAGATCAGTACAACTTATATTTTACAGATTTTTGATTTAAAAATACTTTAGAAAAGTGGCTGAATAACTTGAATATCAGGTGAACACCTCATTTTACTTTTTCCAAAGAGTCTAATCATTATTTTAACACAGCATCTTTAAAAATTTAATTTCAAAACAGAGTGCAACCCAAAATAAACTCAATCCCAGACAACAAACAATTATTATTTCCTATATTCCTACAGAATCAAGATCCCAGTATCACACAAAATGGAAACTGGTAAATAAATTACCTCTTTTCAATCAAAATTTGAATTTTAATGCAGCCTTTGAAGTGGGAACAAAATTTTTTCCTGAACAGCTGTGCATAAGAAGGACCAATTTAACAATACAGAAATAGTCAGAAATTGGAGCCAGCACCTTTCATCAATGAATTAAATTGCTTAAATACAGCTTGTTTAGTAATGTAAAAATAACTATGCTAAAACCTAATGGCAATTCAGCAGCTTCTAAATAGAATGTTGCAATGTTGATGTGGTTTCTATGAGAAATGGATTCCATTTCGCAGACACATCAACCATTGGTACTAATTCTCACCACTGGGCAGAAATTACTGGACATAGTCACTTGCTTACAGAGACTGTCCTTGACATCAGCGGTTAGAGCTGTCTATATTGTCACTAATTTTGTTGTACCTATTCAGGGTTAGAACTCATTTCAAGGCATTTGTATCTTGCTTTTTATATTAATACAACAGTGTTCCAAAATACTTGGCGGTGCAGCAACCTGAACTTAATGAAGTTCCAGTCAGATTGTTTAACAAGCAGTTAATAGTCCTTTGAACACAAAAGTTAATTGATAAAAAAGGTATAAAAAAGGTCTTTAACATCTCTCTAGTACTGTATAGAATACAGTCGTAGTGACAAAGTCTTTTCTTCTAGAGTCCTGTCCATAGTATATGTGGGCAATGATTGTTAATTGTGTCTATGCATTACACTTTTTACACAGGACGTTTTATCTACATTGCAGACCGCATATTTGAATTTAAGGCTCAGACCACAAAAGCCCAATTACTTGTCAATTTCCTTGTAGGCCAAGTCTATTTTGCTGATACATTAACTCTGTAAAAATTCTTAAATCAGTTTATCCTAAAGTAAGGCTGCCTCTGCAACACTACTTTGGGAACCATGGATTTAAGGATCAAAAATCATGTTAATTTTATTCTTGCCTTTCTGTTTTTTTTCCTTTCTTTTCTCCATCTAAGCTACAAAAAGCAGTCTCAACTTAGGCTGAGTGTTGAACCATAAATTCTAAAAGTCTGACAAACCATATACCTCAACTGAGAAATAAAAAGCTGATAGGGTTCTGCTTCCATCAAACTTATTTTTCATTTTTAAATAAAATATAAAGGGGAAGACAGAATTCTACTTTTCTATTCCTTTACTTACAAATGTCATCTGAGATACAGCACTTTTCTAATCTTTAGCAAAGATGTATAACTGAAGTCTTGTGGCATAAACAAGAATTTTCTTTGGACATGTTAAAATTATCCTTATCCATATGAATTCAGCTTGCAAATGTCATCCAGTATTTACATATTTATTTGAAGAAATAAATTATTTGGATAACATTCCCCAAAACCAATTTCAAGAATCAAATTTGCAACCAACAGCAACCAGGAGAGGAAATACCAGAATTCTTGAAGAAAGTCTATTGTAGCCCAGCTTTGAGAAAAACTGCAGAAAGGATGTCTAGTTTGGCTGTGGTCTAAAGCATCTATACCTTAGGATTCTTATTCTGACATGGCCTATTGAGTATTTACAGGATTAAGGATCTAGGAATCACCAGCTGAAAACCTTTCAATGGTGTAAAGAGGCAAGATAAAGAAAAGCAACACAGGACATGTCATAGCAAAAAGAACGTAGATGCAACTTTGAAGATTTAGAGCATCAAAACTGCATCTTGAAAACTAAGTGTTCCTGTGGTATCTGTGACATGGTGGTGTTTAAAAAGTATGGGGAGAAGAGACTAGTGAGTCAAGAGGAAAAACTGGTCTTTGAATCTATGTTCCTAACTAATTTGTTTCAAATTCTGCCACAGTCTTATGTGAGAAACGATATTAAGGGCAAAGGGTGACAGTGCAGAGATAAAACAACAAGAAGGTATTTAAAATACTTGCCAAGAAAAAAAGCACTCATCTGATAAAAATTTAGACAGGAAGGATGCCAAAAACCAGGAGAGACACAACGGAGAGATTTGATGAGGTGATTGCTGCTGCAGTTGTCAGGCTTGTCAGTAGAAAGGGGATGCCAGATTTTAACTCAAAAATAGTGTCAGCTTAGAAGTTGTCTCTTTCTTCAACACATGTTTCTAATTAAGATGACATTAGGAACTTACTTCTGGCAACTATAAATAAAACTGTTTGCGTTTAGTCTACAAGATTAGGTAGAAGGGTTTTTCAATATCTTAAAATAGAGAAAGAAAAATAAACCTATTATGAAGGGCAAACCCTCAACAACTTGTGCAACTGCCACATCTAACAATCTCAAGATGGTTTTGAATTTGAAAAATGGAGCATTAATAAAAAAGAAGACACTCTTTATGTGGAATTTGACAACTTTAGCAAAGCCCTTTTTCTGGTTTACCTTGAGCAACTTTTATGAGATGCTCTTCAGATTAAGTGAAGTACTTTATAAAACTAAGGAAATGAAGCTGCTCTTATCACTCAAAAAAAAGGGGCAAACTAAAACCTAATCTCACTTGGCATTCACAGTTTTTGCAATCTCAGCCTTCAGCAGTTTTGCATAGTATTTTTAAACATCCTATCTCTAATTTCTCTTTTGAAGAAATTTACTGCTTTACATCTCATACATGTGTTTAAGTCATAGGCACATTGAGAGACTATTGCCTTAACTGGGAGAAGCCACACAAAACAAGTTACTGAAATGCCCTTTTATGTTAGTATGAGGATGTTTCTAATACTAGGGTCAGCCTTTGAGTTTGGGAAAGGCAACTGCAAAGAGATAGACTTTCAATTTACACTGAATCTTCAGCTGAGGTTAGTCACAAGACTTGGCTGATTTACACAAGGCAAGGATCTGGAGGCATGTTTTCACTTTAATGAGCTCATAATAAAAAAAAAAAAAAAGTAAAAGTTAAAATTTAGCAGGCATTTCCAGGCTAACAAGAATGAAGACCCTGGGGACTAATGAAGTCAATGAGGTTTATAAATCACAGGTTTATATATGCATAGTAAATCTCTTCTGTGTAAGAACTGAAGAGACATCATCATATTATCTAAGCCTCTTCAAATTCAGCAGCCAGTCAGCATTGTGTTTAATTACTGTATCCAGTGAAGCTATACACACAACCTATTCACCCCAAGCCTGTTAAACTTCTATTCAAAATTCCGTAAGCCAAATAAAAACTTTCACCACTGCAAGAAAGAGATGTCTGTTGTCATATGGTTTCTCACTTTTCACACAGTAGATACCACACCATCACTAAGCATAATTGATCTGGCACTGGACAGAACTACAGGTGGACTGAAACCACACTGGAAGTGGCTAAGGACTGAGGAACCATTTGCAAGAGGTACAGGGCCTTACAAAAAGTGCACAATTCTACTATTCTGATCCGCTTGGGGTGTTTTAATAGCAATAGAAACTATATAACACATTCTGGGAATGGCTGGTGCACAAAGAAGGTTTCTCTTTATTGCTTGCTAGGATGGGGAGTCATCACATCCTTCTGCCTTTCAGGTTAGCAGATTACTTTGCTATTGGAAATAGCAAGAAGACAATAAAGCAAATATTTGTCCATAGCCTATTCCCCTACATTCAAAAGAATCACAGAATGTCAGGGATTGGAATGAACCTCAAAAGATCATCTAGTCCAATTCCCCTGCCAGAGCAGGATCACCTAGAGCAAGTCACATAGGAATGCGTCCAGGCAGGTTTTAAAAGTCTCCAAGAGAAGGAGACTCCACAACCTCCCTGGACAGCCTGTTCCAGTGCTCTGTCACCCTCACTGTGAAGAAGTTTCTTCTCATATTTATGTGGAACCTCCTACGTTCCAGCTTACACCCATTGCCCCTCGTCCTATCATTGGATGCCACTGAGAAGAGCCTGGCTCCATCCGCCTGACNACTACTCTCTGGCTTCTATCCTGCAGCCAGTTCACAATCCACCTCATTACCTGATCATCCAGACCACACTTCCTCAGTTCAGCTGCGAGGATGCTGTGGGAGACTGTGTCAAATGCTTTACTGAAGTCAAGATAGACCACATCCACTGCTCTACCATCATCTATCCACCTTGTTATGTCATCATAAAAGGCTATCAGGTTGTTTAAGCATGACTTCCCCTTGGTGAAGCCATGTTGAGTGTCCTTAATGACCCTCTTATCCTTGCCATGCCTAGAGACAGTGACGAGGACAAGTTGTTCCATCACCTTTCCAGGGATGGAGGTGAGGCTGACTGGAAGAAAAGGAATGTGCCATGAATATCATGTTTACTTCCTTAGGCCTGGAAATGAGGTATGTGGAAGCAGTCTGAGAGAGTGAAGAATCACCTGTAATCATCAAAGTCCAAGAATAACCCTGAATATTCTCAGGGTCAGAAGGAAATATATTCTGATTAATGGCACAAATGCAGACTCAAAACATGTGACTGTGTCTCTTTTCACATCTCTTTTTTCCTGAAGAAGCTGTAAGCACCATATAAAAGAAAACAACAATAGACATGATACCCAATGCAATAACTGAAGGAAAAGCATAGATACATCTTGAAACCAGACTACAAGGGAGATCCAGGTCATTATGCTATTACAGAAACAGCAGCAGCTTTGACATGCACCTGAACTAATCAGTCTGTCAGTGAAGTAAAACTTTCAGCTTTGGTGATGTTCCATTTGAATGCAGCTAAACTGTTTTCAGAAGTTGAGCAGATTCCAACATATTTAGAACAGCACCATGTATAAAAGCAATGGGCTTGAAATATCAAGATTTTTAGTGAACATTGGTGAATGGCTCAACTGAGACATTGCCTACAAAGCCTTTCCTCCAACATTTCAGATTTTGCCTATTGTCAAAAAAAAAAAAAAAAAATGCCCATAGCTATCCCAATGCACATGGCAAAGATAAGAATCAACACAGAGGTAGACCATTTGACGATGTTCCACGTTCAGGACAATATTGAATTTTATAACATAGTGTTGTTGCTGAATCTATCAGTCCTGTAGGCTTTGACAAATGGCCACTAGAGGAAAGCTTGTGCCTATTTAGGACGCTAATCCCCATTTGAGTTTCTAAATGCTTTTGACATGCTGTTCTGAGGGTCACTACCATTACATATGAGCTAGTGGAATAGCCTGTGCAAAACCCATCATCTCCTCCACTACAAAGTCAGCTGACTGAATTTGCAAAGGCTTCAACGGTGAGCTAAGCTAACCTCTTCCAGCTTAGCTGTCACCTAGTTTAACCTCCTGACTTGGCCTATAATTTGTAACACTGCAAACAAGTGCAGATGTTTCTACAGTGACCATCACACCACAGATTTAGCTTATATAGTTCAAGGCGATGCTGCGCCTAGATATAGCAAAAGCCCGTCTGTTGTCATAGGCAGTATCTTCTCTAGAGAGATATATCCATGTTTGTATACCCATATCAATATAAAAGATAACGCAGGAAAGGTTTCTATTGCAGGCTTGCTACAAAAAGGTCAGGAGCTCGAATAGAACATAACTCAGTGTGACATAAAATAACTCTCACCTGAAAGCAAGAAAGCATTCAACACAACATAACACAGCTATAGGGAGGAAGAAAAATAGCAAACTTGCAGTAAGGAGTCAGTTATTGCTATTTGCTACAACACATGTATTACACAACATTATGCAATGTAACATTCACTCTTGAGCACTTAGTTTCAGTCCTGTTTGCTTAGTTCCACTACATATTTTATTGCATTAATTACAGCTCAATTAATTTCCCTTCTTTCCCACCCCAAAACTGAGTAAATCCCATTTTTGTTGCATATATTCATATAGCAAACCAAAGAGAAATGTACTTACATGGTCATACTAGCATAGACTTATAAGCTATTCCATGAAATGCCCAGCTTTCTACAGGAAAGAAAGTAATGCTCCAATTTTTCAGCATTCACCACACCCTCCTCTCCTCCTCAATCTCGATATTCCCTGTCACCTAGTTCTAAATATTTAACCGTCCTTTTGCCATCATACTACAAAACAGTGTTCACCCCTTATCTCCTGTGAAACCCCCATAGAAATCTTTAAAGATGCTAATGATGAAAAATTAGAGGCCTTACAGAATGAGAAAGAGAGCTGACCTTTGCCAGTGTGAACTGCCCATGCTTGAATGGAGTTCTGTGCACATTCAGCAAAACTTTTCAAGCCTGTACAGCTTTGGTAGATGGCCAATATTATCCCAGCATTGCTTTTCAGAATAAAATTGACAATCTTTAATCCTAATTTGAGTTCATTGCACACTGAAGACATTTGGGATTGTGCCATTGTGCAGTAAATTGTACTCCTGCTAAGTAAGAAGATGAGAGAAAGAAATACTTACACTTGGATTTTTATGGCCTAAAGTGAACAATCTTTTTCCTTTATAATCTAGCCTGTATAAGGATGAACAGAAAAACAACTCAAAGGAAAGACTAAAAAGGAACAAAGGATAGATGACTAATGTAATAAGGATTACTTCCGGTCACTGTAAAAGCTATTCTTAGAAACACCACTGCATAACCCAATACAGAACGCTTCCTAGGTTAGAAATATGCACTTAAATCTTACAAAAATGATTTTTAAATGAATGCAAATATAACTAAACCCAGTTACAATTAGAATTCAGAAGAAAAGATTTAGCATTGCCAAAATTAGTGATTATTTACAACCTTGAGGGCACAGTAAACACTTTCTAACAAATCAAAATGTATCAAGCCAGACAAGAAATATATTTTGGAAAATTGCTCTTTTGAGCACGTTTTAGAACATGTATGAAACAGATTATTAGTTATCATTAACCATTTGCAAAACTTTGCTATATATTGGCTCTCAAGTATAAATTAAAGTCAGGACTTCAACCTGTTGTTCCATTTCCAAACTTTATTTTTGTAGCCTTTCAAGATTCTCACTCCAGCACAAACTTCTGTGATTTCATAAATGGTAAAGACTTCAGTTTTCCAAAGTTATACTGGCTCCTTCCATTTCTATTAAGTGGAAACAAACCATATAGATCTTAACTTAAAAACAAAACAAAACAAACCACAAAGAAACGCCAAGGGTACACCAAATCAATGCTCCCAGGAGGGGAGAAAAAAAAAAGAGAGAAAGAAAAGAAGAAAACCAAACTAGTAAAGAAAGAGTCAAGAAAAATAAACCAATTATTTTACGAATGGAGAAATCTCTTTCCATTTTCAGAATCTGTTGCTAGCAGTTGTTGCATTTTTGTTGTTATATAAAGGCAGGCAAAGGAAGACTGGAGAACACGTGGTGACTAATGAAACAGCCCTCCTTTCTACCACATGCTATATCAGTGGTTGTAGAGATTGATACAGATCAGTTACTAATTCTGGAGATGGTATTCTAGAACCACAGCCCTCTCTGTAAATACAGTCTGGAATAGAACGAGCAACAAACAAAAGATGAAAGATATTAGATTTTTTTCCCAAATTGTACATGCAGGGTTATGCCATATAAAAATTGTTCAAGGACACATATACTAAGTTTGTCAGAAACCCAGACATACACATGTTCGGTTTTGCTTAATGATCAACATGCAGAAACCCTGCCATACTAGGTTTAGGCTTAAAATTACTGAAGACCTACAGAATGGCATACAATTTTAAACAGGAAAGGTTAAGCATGAACTGTCTTTTCCAGTTGAAGAGCTGGGGCTCATCAAGAGAAAGCAGTGGGAAGGAGGTTCAAAACAAATAGAAAGGTATGGCTCTTTACATAACAAGTAGTAGACCCATGAAATTCCTTGCCAGAGGCTGCTGGGCATGGAAGCTTATGTGAACTTCAAGGGAAACTGGAGATCCTTTACAGGTTAGTAAATAGACTTAGCCGAAAGATAGACTCTTCCAGACAAATGCTGGAAGAATACTAAGGGTAAGTATCATATATACTTGCTCAGTTCCTCTCCAGACATCTGCTTTTGGGCTTACTTAGAGAGATAATATTGGGCCAGCTATGAGACCATTCTACGTGTTCTTATGTTATGCTTAGGAAGCACGTGATCATCGAGATCCTTCACTCTTCACTAACATATCTTTTTTCTTGGAGCAGTTCCCCTTCGTGCACAGGATTGGTTACTGATATGAACACACCACTTATAGTCCCTTTCCCAAAAAGCACTGAAATTATCAATCATTTAATTTCCTACTTTAACTCAAGAAGTTATAATTAATTCTACTCTTTTGGAGACTATGTTTCTGTTTTCACTTACTTTGGCTAGTAAGTATCATACATCATGTATGAAAGAATTAAAAGTTCATTTCTTCAGAATATCATTGTTTGAAAAGCAACCTACCACTTTACCAACCTGGCTGACATGCTTTCTTTTTTAGAAATGGCAAGGTAGCAACAGTAGTCATATTTCTGCATAGGATATAATGATTTTCCAATGCTCTTCTCTGATTTCGTACTTCAGCCATCTTACAGATAAATATCACGATACAGATACAGTGCCACGATACAGATAAATAGCAACAGCTCAAATAAAAGCAGAGATGACAGCTCTGCTAAACACAAAAGCAGTATTTTCCTATACACAGATCCCCCCTACAGATCAAAAGAGTGACAGATACTTCTGACTTCCCACCCACTGCAATAATCTAGTAGTGACTTCCTAGTCCTATACAAATCTGTAGGATGACACAAAGAAATGTCTGATTACAACTGCTACAGCTGTTCAAAGTTGATAGAACATTTAATAGATTATTAATGTGTATGCTCTGCTTAATTTTCTGCCCTGCTGGCACTAATATTTAATCAGATTTTGGATATATTCTTCTCTACTAATTGAGTTTACAAAACCTTGATAATCATGTGCAGCTGACAGAAGAAATTACTATTTTTTTTTCTTTAGTTATCCCTGTTCTTTATACCATAGATTCTTAAACAGGAACATGTTTCCAAAAGGAAATAATAGCCATTTTATAGATTTTACAATTCCAGCCAATATACTCCCTCTAGATTTCAATATTTTCAAATAGATTTTATTTATGAGCATTAAAAATACTTCCTCACTCCCCCACATTTTACCTTATACTGTATTCTTTACTTAACACCAGCTGTGATAATTTCAGACAGAGCCTGTCACTTCAGGTTCATCTTTTGAATCCTTTCCTTTTCAATTGCTTCAACCTTTCAATTTATTTTCTTTAAAAGAACTATTACACTGTAACTTTCCATAAAGTTTTTGACTGACCTCATCAAAACCAGAAGAATGGGAAATGTAGTAGAAAGATAATTATTTTAAAATACACATATCTTTGGAAATATTAGGGATGCCAGCAATTCAGATATAATATAGTGGCAGCAATTTCTATGACAATGCCAACTCTCAGTGCCTTCTTTTCAAGTCAGTATTTCTTCCAGCTACACTACTCCTTACATTAAATATATTTTCTTTCACTTCTGTGTGTCCTTAATACGGTTAAAACCTAATAAATGCAACTAAACTAAACCATCTAATTACAACATTCCCTTGGATCATCCATCACATGGGAAATCTTGTATTCACATGATTAAGCACTACCTTTCCTTAAAAGCAGGATTTATCTCCTTTTCTCTTTTAGTGCCTTGAATATAGCAAGGATGAACTAAGCAAAACCAGTTTGATTTTAAGTATATAGTGACTTAAAAAACTCATCCCTGCAGGGGTCAGCAATTATTAATGAAGGGTAAATTTCAAAATTAGCCACAGAATGATCTAAAAGGCATTTGTTCTTGAATGTTCTTCCTCTTCTTTCTCAAATAAAATAGATTAAGAAGGAAATTAAATTCTTAAAGAAATAAATTTTGACTGAAGTGAGAAATCACACTAAGAAGCTAATTTAAGAAAGATGAAATTAATTTTGGTGACATTTATTCTATTTAGCAAAAATGGTGACAAAACATATAGTAGCTCTGTTACCATGAGATAAGAGGTTAGTAATTTAAGGCTGGGCATAGCTACAGCCTACAATGATTTAATCCTTCTGGTACAACATCCCTTGTGACCTATCATTAAAGGTTTAGAGTAAAACTGACAATTATTATTAGCTGGTAATTGGATTTTGGAGATTCAGTATAAAGTTAGGATAATTTAAATGACTGTTGACATTGGAAAGATTATGTAAACACTCTGAATCAGCTGTATTTATCAATTTATTTGGTTGGATAAAAAACTCTAACTTATCACAATCATCTGAAACAGAGTACAAAATGTGCAAGATTACTGCAGCATTCTTTTTCAAATTAATAGCAAAGAAACAGTAAGAAACTATCCCTTAGGAAAAATATAGGTCGTATTAGAATCTATTGAAATTTTTATCTACTAACATCAATTGAAGCAGGTGAAAAACAAGTTTCTACAAACCTACTATTCTTAAAACAGAAATTACTAAATGTGTCAAAAATACATGGTATGCCTAAAGAAAAATGAAAACAGTATGGTGTATTATTTTGTCATATGGATTTTTAATTACTTAAGTTTTAGAAGCTAATAATGGAATTGAAAACACAATAATATAACAATTTATAGGGCATTAAAAATTATTTTACTCATGGCTTCAACATTCCTGTTTCTATAACAGTGATGTGTATGTGCACAAACCAGTCCTGCCTATAACTACTTGATAATATCTGATACTGAAATAATAAACCTCAGCCTCAAGAACATGAAAGTTTCTCTTCTGGTATTTCCCTCCCCAGTACTTTTTTTTTTTTATTTTTGTAAATATTACCAGTGTCCTTTACTTCCTACATGAATGTTACATTAGAACAAAATCTCTGGGTACCATAAATCATATCTGTCCTCCAAGCAGCAAGTACATCATCTAAGAAATAGACTCTGAATAAAACTTTCAAGACTTCAGGATCCAAGATCCACTTCAGAACATCGTAGAACACAAGTCAAATGCATGAATTCACTGTGCAAAACCCAAACCAACTCCTTTAATGGACATAAACGAACCAGTACTGGGGTTATACTGGGTTTTATTCAATAGGGTTGGAGGAAGAGATTATAATGATATCCATTAAAAAGTCAACAGTCACACAGAGTTGTCACAGAAAGGTGTATAACACATCAAAAACACCCACATCCTATTCCAATCACAGCAGAAACATTTTTGCAGATATTGCCTCGACCTAAGTGCTCTCCAACACTAAAACTTGTCACCATATTCATTTTGCTGAAGTGTACAGCTTTCTATTATTCCTGATGTACTCAAAGTCTGTTTTTTAAACAACTGTGTATTTACAAATGTTTTATTTATCCTCTGATAAGCAACACTGCAAAACTGAGTGCTTAAAAGTAAGCTCTTAAGTCCTTGTTTTGGTGTCCATCAACTTTCATCATAGAATCATAGAATTGTCAGGGTTGGAAGGGACCTTAAAGATCATCTACTTTCAACCCCCCTGCCATGGGCAGGGACACCCCCCACTAGATCAGGTTACTCTGAGCCCCATCCCGCCTGGCCTTCAAAATTTCCAGGGATGGGGCTTCGGTCATCTCTCTGGGCAACCTGTTCCAGTGTCTCACCACCCTCATGGTGAAGAACTTCGTCCTAACCTCTAATCTGAATCTGCCCACCCCTAGTTTTCACCCATTCCCCCTAGNTTGGTGTCATCGGCAAACTTGCTGAGGGTGCACTCAATGCCACTGTCCATGTCGCCAATGAAGATGTTAAACAAGACTGGTCCCAGTACTGATCCCTGAGGGACTCCACTTGTCACTGACCTCTACCTGGACATGGATCCATTGACAGCGGATGCAGCCATCAAGCCAGTTCTTTATCCACTGAGCTGTCCATCCATTGAACCCATATTTTACCAGCTTGGAGACCAGGGTGTCGTGCGGGACAGTGTCAAAGGCTTTGCTCAGGTCCAGGTAGATGATATCAGTTGCTCTTCCCTTGTCTATTAATGTTGTGACCTTTTCATAGAAGGCCACCAGGTTTGTCAGGCATGATTTGTCCTTGGTGAAGCTGTGTTGATTGTACCCAATCACATACTCATTATTCTTCTGCCTCAGCAGTGCCTCTAGGAGGACCGGCTCCATGATCTTACTGGGCACAGAGGTGAGACTGACTGGCCTATAGTTCCCCAGCTCCTCCCTCTTTTCCTTCTTGAAATGTAGCCAAACTGACCAGGATCTGATGAGTATTTCACATTTGAAACTCAGCCTCCTTGCTTTATTATGGTTAAAAAATGCCGAGTCCTGACTGCAATAAGATAGGACGAGATTGTAGATAGAAAGAAAGTTTGAGGAGATAGAAAGTTTGAAGAGATAGAAAGTTTGATGCAGAATTACAAGAGTTAGCAAGAAATAGTCATCACCATGGATCCAGCGATGTCTTGTTGAATCGGTTTCTCAATTGGTGGTGGTGGGGGGGGAAGTGTTCCTCTGGTGGCAATGCTTCCCAGACATGCACTCCCTCCGTTAGCAAGGGTCCCCCCTGAGTTTCCCCCAAAGTTTTCCTTTTATCGACCCAGGTCCCTCCTTTTCCTTTGAATTGTCTTCTGAATTCTTGGAACTCTTTAGCATAGTCTCCTCCCTTCAGGTACATCTTATGTGCATGCTTTACCTCAATTTTTGGGGTCTCTGGGGGTCCCACATGGTTGGCCTTCCTCCTTCGCCAGTCTTATCACCATGACCTACCCCTGACCCCCCTGGTGGTGCATGCGCAATGTTGCAGGAGTGGTAAACAATGACAAGCAGAAAGTAGTTCCCCAAATTTGGAGGATATGGTGGTCGCTGTACCCAGGACACTCTTGGACGTGTTTCCCAGTCCAAGCAAAGATGCTGCCTTCTTCACGGCTCAACATAATGTTGGTAAATGACAGTCGTATAGATCCTCATTCTACTTGTGATCTATAAAGACAGGTGACTACTTCTGCACAAAATACCAGTGAATCTTATAGGGACCCTCACTGCTCAGGATCTGGAACCCACCTGCTTCCTTTTTGTGTTTCTGCTTGCCAAATACAATTCCAACAGGAACATTTCTTTTCCAATGAGTCTTTAATTCATATCATACATTTTAGGAAGCAGTAATGATTGTAAAACTGTCTTTGTAGCTGTTTGAACCTCAGATTCTTCAAACTGTTTTTTTTTTCTTAAGCAGGTGATGTGCAGGTTCAGAGATAAGCATATCACTACTACTCACTGGGTTATGGTCTTTACTTATTAAATAATTCCAGTTAGCAAGTATTAAATCACTATGGTTTTAAGTTACTGTCAAGAACAACTGGAGACCAAATGAAAACCTTTAATTAGCTCAGATCAGTCATTCAGTGACTTCTCACAAAGTACCTAGTCTATATAATTTAGCCATTTAAAATTGTGCAGATAGTTAACAGTATTTTCTGAACTTAATAACAGAAAAGATATGCTCCAGATTGGGGAAGGAGGGCAGGCAGATTTGCATTTCTCTTCCAACTAGTACTGTTATCAGTCACGGGCAAAGTATCCTTTGCCAATTTATCCTTACAAATCTGCTTTAAAAGTTGGAATATGGTCAGTAATAGCAAATAAGTATCTACACCTATAATGTGTATGTTGAGATGAAATGACTATGAATAAAGAACTGTCACCATGCCTTTTAATACCATGCCCTCATGTGCTTGATGACACATCCTAGGAGTCAGTAGAGTTTGACACTCAGTAGAGATCTCAAAGAAATGTGTATATAAAATTTAGAGACAGAAAAATATCCATCCATTTTACCAGTCTTTTTTAAAATCTTGGTTTTTCCTGCTTTTTCAATGTATTGCACTCCCATTAGAATCTTATTTCACTAATGCAGGATTTCCCCCCAACCTTCTAAAGATTACTCATAGTCCTAAAATGTTAACAATGTCACGCCTCCTTCCTCTTCTTTCTTTCCTTCTGTGTGGAAAAGTTTAAATGTCCCCAAGAAACCAAAAATTGGCACCAATTTTCTTCCCTCTTGATATGAAACTATAACATTCAGACATCTTATCAACAATGCTCTCTTTATTGTAAAGTGAGGATGCTAATATTATGACCAGCATCAGGCAATACAGATTTTTTACCCTCTCCGTAGGAAGGGATATGTGATCTGTGGTCTCCTTTAAAGCCTCTGTTGGCTTAAGAACATCAGGATTTCAGAAGTAGAACTTAAGTCTTCATAAATCATCAGCAGTCTTGAATCCTGTTTTGTCTCATTTGAAGTGTACTAAATATAACTGCAGAAACTAAGAAACACACACTGAGACACTAGTAAAACAATCTTAAGAGGCATTTTAAGACATCTTGAACTAACGTCTCTTATGTTTTATATACTGCTGCTCTGTTTGCAACCTCTACTGGGCATAAGAAATTAGACATTTTTAGGGTTATTAAGCATAACATTTTCACAGCGGATCAGCATGAAGTTATTTGACTGGAGCACAGGTGTTTTTTTAATTATATAACATTTGGAAAATTCAGTGCACTCTGTGACCTTCAGATCACACTTAAACTTGTGTGATTTTGTAGGCTCATGCAAAATAACAGCATAGGGACATAGGTTGCCTCTGGACTTGATTAAAGTGTTTTCTTATGTTGCCCTTTGTTATATTTTCAGTGTTTCAGGGAGAGGCTAGCTGTTTCACTATTCCTGAAACAAAACACATTTAAAAAATGGGTGACTCCAAGGTGGGAAATTGTGTTAACTATGAACAAGGAATGTTACAAAATTCAGACCTATTCTACACTGAGTTAAACAAGATGCACAAAAATGCTGCCTGAACAAATTTGTATACTACATTAACAGCTGAGAACATAATGGTGGAAGAGTTCCCACAGCATTTTGATCTTAAAGTACTATGGTACAGCTTTATCTGCTTTCCAAATAAGTATTGACTTGGCAAGTACCCATTCTCAAAGTACTTGAAGTGAAAGCTGTGCTAAGATAGTTATGTACACGTATCATTAAATCAATGCCTACACCATGATCAAATGTCTACCATGGGCTAGGGGAAACCAAAGATCTAGAGTCAATTCACAGATCTATCACTGATGCTCTTTACATCAATTCACATTGCAATAAAGCTAGATAAAATACAGGTTATGAAGATTAATTCAGTACAATTTGAAAAGTCTTAAAAATGTTTTGCAAAACATATTATATGCGAAATGTATAACATTTCATATAAATTTCCTAATAAAAATCCCTAAACCATAGCATTTGAAGAAACAGCTAAAGCAAAAAAGAAACTCATAAAACCAAAGAAATCAAATGGAGACCTTGCCAACAAGGAGGCAGATTAGTTAGACACAATGAGATACTCCTTAATGAGTTGCTTAGATAGTTTTATAGGTTCATGTACAACAAGGCAAGATTTGGCAGAATTCAAGAAGCCTTTCTACCCTTCCCTAAGGTGATATTTTTCCCCTTTTGAACTTCAGCATATATAGTCTAGAAGGTCTGCACTTCAGACACTTTAGGCCAGACAAGGCCAGCTAAGGGATGAAATCAGAAACAAAACATCACCATTAGGGCTGTGTAAACCTGACAGTAATGGTGACCCTTGGGAAGAAATCTCACATTTTAATGAGAACTTACAAGAATGAAAAGGTTCAGGCTACAGATGTCAAAGTAAACTCTTCCTTCTCAGTTTCTAGTTAAAGATCAGCACCAAAAAAGAATTACTGAACCTCAAGTCATGACATACATGATACATT
>VYZX01028997.1:113536-125788 GCA_013401335.1 Brachypteracias leptosomus | reverse complement strand
AGGGGAGGGGGGGGCGGGGGATGTTTGAGTCACCTCCTCCTTGAGGGCGGATCTGCCGGGCGTGGGGGCTGCGGAGTGTCCCTCCGAGCGGAGCATTTAGTTATGGAATAAATAGTTAATGAAAATAATTCGTTAATAATGGGTGATAATGATTAATAGTCATTTCTTTCATTAAAGAATAGAAAAGTTCTAGGAAATGAAGCCGTGCTCTGAGGCAGGGGAGCACACCGAGGGTGGACAAGCAGTCTGAATTCCCTGGAGACTTCCAGGCGGTTGAAGTCCTTTGCTGGGAGATGCACGTGCTGCTTAATTTACGGGGTTTTTTTAAATTTCTGGAAAATTTCCCTCTTGATTTCCTCAGCCAAGAAGATTTTATTTTATGGGATGTCTCGCTTTTTTACATCAGCAGCCTGCAAATACCACTGATAGAGGCAGAGGAATGGAAGTTGTTTTGACAGCAAATAAAAATATTATTTTTAAAGATACCCAGAGGATTCTTTTTTTCTCTCCCTTTCCAGCATATGCTCAGATATACTTTTTCTTTTTTTCCTCTTTGCCTACTTTACTCTTTAGGAACACAGCATTAGATAGCCTGCCGGCCAGCTTTGGGCTGCTGCTTCCCCTGGCTCCACACCACCAGCCTCCCTTCCCGGGCCGCGGTGCTGGCCCTGCCGCAGGGACCCGGGGACTGCTATTGTCATGGAGAATGTGCGCGAGTGGGAGAAGGGACTTGCCCTGCACCGTGACCTGCCCATACACGGTGGGACAGGGAGGAGGAGGATTTCCCAGGTGTGCAGTTATGATTGCCCCAGCATCAGTCAGGGATCAGCTGCAAATATTTTGGTGTGCTGACACGTAAGGAAAGGTAGGAAGAAAGAAATGGGTAGTCACACGACTTTTGTTTCTATTAGATTGAGTAAAAAAATTAATTACTGCAGCATTGTTTCACTTCTATTTCTTAAACACCACCAGTCCTCTCTGGCTTTAATGCCAATCAGTAACTAGCAACCAGTACAAACTTCAATCTTAAGAGGCTTAAAGCATCAGACTTAGTGCTCGGATGTTCTTGTGCAGATCAAGACAGGCCACGTCACGGCCAGAGCATTTTAATGAACTATTCTGTGCTTCCACATCCTTGGACTCGTATTTACCAAGACAATATGATGAAGTCCTCCATGAAGGAACAGAAACTAAGCCCAACTGTGCAGAGATGGAGTGACCTTCTGGCTTGGGGCATAATAAAGGGAACCCCCACAAAAAACTCCTCCCAGCACTAGACCTTTGCCCTTCATGCAGATGGCTTTTTAGGGAAACACATTTTTCCTTTGCAGAACATGTATCTTTTAAGTGAAGGTGCTCAAATATTCAGTTCGTTACTGTAAGCTCCAGTTTATTGTTTGAAATGAGATTTATGGTCATTTGTTGCACATTTCAGTACTTCTGTATTTTTCTAATTGGTTCACAAACCCTTCCTCACTTGGACAATTACATTGTTTGGAAACTTAACAAAATAAATATTTAGCTCTTTCTACAATATGTCAAAGTGTATTTACACAATGAAAACATTCTTTCCATTGCAGGACTTAAAGCAGGAATAGCTATTATTTCACAAGCTTTAAGAAACAGATTCCTAGAATCTGAAGATATGAAATGTTGTACCACAGAATTCCTGATGAAGCATGCACAGCACAAATCTCTCCATACAGAACATTCCTCATAGCAATCATACATACCCAGCCTTCAAGCACTTTTAAAACATTCAATACTGCCTTATTTTCTGGGGCAAATATCAGAGAAAGTGGCTCATTCATGTTAAGGTAGCCTCATTTTCTAAAATCAAAGCATGAAGTCAACCATCAAAGAGCAAATATATAAATGACTACAATCCCTTCCTATTGTGGCCATTTTGCAACAGCACATTTTTAGATGAGTTACATTCATGACTGACAAATTTATCCCCCAGTTTCTGCTGGAACCTTCTCTTGTGTGGATTCATTATGCTAGAAACTGCCATACAGGCAAGTTCAGATCTAATTATAAAATCCCATCAGAGATGCTTTAGAGCTTTAGCATGTTGTGAAAGAAAATAGTACGGAGCTGCTGTGAGTCTCTTCACAATCCCCAGCTTTCCACTCTTTAAAGATGCAGTGGGGCAATCTTCCTCAAGTGTACAAAGTAACTTCTGGCAGAGGGAAAGTTTTTAAGATCTTTCCAGCTGCAGGTTTAGAAACAACAGTCTTGCAGGGACATGCCTTAATGTTTCCACATAGTAGAGGCTGGCAAAATTAAATGCTTCCTGTAATTCTGAAACACTTAAGAGAGGAGAAGGAGAGATTGGTAACTTGTTACACAACTTTCCAGATGACGAGATGACCTATTTTAGCCTTCCATGCCGTGTTAAGCATTGTGGGAGCTCAACAATCAGCTGGAAGCAGGTATTCATTCTCACTGCTGCTGATCCATAGACAATCGGGTGTATCCCCAAAGTAAATATTACTCTGTCATCTGCCAATCATGACACATTGCCAAAATTCATACCATTTTGTGTATACCCCTTCTATTTCCAAATATCCCTAACGCTGTTTCATTGTTGCCTTAAAAATGATGATGATAGCAATGAATTACTCAGCTTTCAGCCCTGTATTAACAAAGGAGCAATGGAAACCTTTGGGTATCTCTGTAGTTTGAGGCAGCAATGGCCACCGAGGAAAACATGCCCTTTCCCACCAAATTTCTTATTTTTCCCAACTGACAAAGAAGTTCACAGAGTGTTGGCAATAGACAATTTTTGCTGTACCAAAATGTGTCTTTTATCTACAGTAAATGGCAGAAAACAGCACTAATTTGCTGTCTCCATGAAACAATGTGTATGAATGTGTATGAATGATGTAATTAGACTTTTTTTACAGTTTCTGCGTCAGCTGCTGTGACATTTCTGCATTTTCTTCTTTTAGACAATAAAAAGTTGAAATTTTTTTCTTCTTAAAAACTATTCTAGACTTACTTTTGTGCTCTAATCCTTTTGCATTCTGCCTTGCACCTGGCAATCCACTACAAGCTACTGAGAAACTTCTATAAAAACTACATATGCTTTACGATGCTAATTGCTGTTTTTACTAACCGTGCAAAATTATTCAGCCACTTCTTCTGGAAAGTGCAAGGCTCCTTCTTTTAAGGGGTTATATTTGAACTCATTGCTAGAATATAACCGTCACAGTCACCATCATGATCACAATCCAGATAACGATGTTATTCAATCAACTAAAAATAAATCAGCGGCTAAATAGCCATAAAACAGCATCATGATGCTCTGCCTCTTCTGTAATCTGTCCCAGGGACCTCCGGTACTGTGTACTTGCCATATAGCCAAAATATATCATGTTTGGATAAGAAGCATGAAGCAAAATAACCTTTAGATGTCAAGAATCATATAAGGTAATTCCTTTGAGGAGACAAACTGTTGTTATAATATATTTATATATATCTGTTTTCATTTCACCCAGTGACTGAAGTTATTTCTACCTAAAGTAATTAAAAATCCTGAACATATGTGATTTGTGTTTGCTTGAAATCGAGCGTGTGTGGTTTAATCTAAAATGTGAGTTCATTTAGGGAAACAAAACATCCTTCATCAAAGATAGCCCAGGTTCAATCACACACAAACCGCTTTGAGGAAGTGAGAGTTCCAGTGCTGCTTTCAGCTCTCCCCAGCACTTTGCCTGCTGCCAGGTAGGTTTTTGGCTTTCAAGCAATAGCCTAGCAGGCTCGTGAAGCTCCCTTCTAGCTTTTTGAGGAAATCTCCCACTTCCCAGCAACTTTCACCTGCTGCCCTTTTGGAGGTCAAGGGTAGATGATTCCCCTTTCCATTGCCAACAGGCAGCTCCCGCCAAAGTCCTGCTTCGCACATGGCCCCACCAGCATCCCCCACACCAACTCCCCAGCCGGCAGAGGCCCACTAGCCTCTCCTGCTCACCACCAGCTGCATCGGGATGAACATCCCCAGCAAACACCAATAGAGTCCACCTAGAAACCTCCACCCTCTGTGAGAAGCAGTTGGCTTGTTACCTCCTCTCAACCCCCAGCCCCTGTCCTGTCCTCCTCTGACCTCTGCAATAAACATGCCTCTGCTCAGGGAGGATAAGAAATTGTTATTTACATAGGCTTACAAGAAACTCTACAAAAGATTGTGTGCAATATTGTTACCTAGGTCATAACTCTAAAAAAAAAAATAGAGGCTTGGAGTATTGTCATGTCTTGACAGGCAAACTCTCCAATGTTAAGTCTTTCAGTTGTGAAATGCAGTGCTGGCACAGAACAACACAAAAGAGAGTACGTCTCAAGTTTTGGGGCATAACTTTACAGTTACTTTTTCTTAAGAGAATGGAGCTGAGATCCATCTGATTGATGGAGAAGATCATCTCATCCTGAACCACAACCTAAATCTGGTGAGGTAAATCCCATCTCATTTCCCATCTTCAAACTGAATTCATGCTGAAATCAAGGTCTGCTCAGCAGTTACATTGTGTATTGCTGCTCTGTACAAGTGTAACTGAGCAGTCTCTTTGCCCATGAAACAAATGAGTGACACAGAGAGATAAAGTCAATTTATAATGAACAGCACCTTAAGTAAGAGGTGTTTGGCCATGCTAAGTCCACCTCCCTGCAGATCAGGTGAAGTCCCCACTCACCTCATCCCTACCAACTGTTGGGGACCAGCTCCCAAGCCCCCCAGACCAGCTCCTCCACTGCCCTCTCTCTGATAATTGCTAGTGATAGACATGACATAAGAGAAGGGGGAAGCCCATAACAAAAAGGTAGGATATATTTACTCCAGCATCAAATCTTTACTAGTTAGAGCTAGACAGAGGACCTCAGAAGAAGATGCATTATCCTTTTTAAAACTTACTTTAAAAAATCTGGATGTTTCCACCAGCCATATAATTCTCAATGCTTTTAATATTGCTGAATTCTTGAATCAAGTGCTTTCCAGACTTGCTGTCCAAAGTCTATGAAGGTATTTCCCTAAATCCTTTTCAGTTTTTTATAACTGAAGGCTTATCTGTCACAAAACTTGTCCTCCACTTGTAGCCATGTCTGCTCTCAAGGAAGACGGCTGCCCAAGCCGTGGGGAGACAGCGACTAGGAGAAACACATGAGTAGGTACAAGGAAAGGCTTGTGTATGAGTGTGTTTAGGTGCAACTCTTCCAAATGTTCCCATTAAGGTGAGTTATGACTACAGTCACATTTTTAAAATAAAAACTCTGGACTGATCTCTTAATGTTACCATCTAGAGGGACTTTCACATGTCAAAAGTAGTGTGAAAAATACCCAGGAATTAAAAAACTATTTCTTGCGTAAGCTTTGCACATTTTGGCAGTAACCTTTCACTGTGTAGGAAGCCCGAAGTCTTTTTATTATTCTACTATGGTGATGATTAAATGTCAAAAAGGCTTGTTATCAGAGGCTGTACTTCTTCAAGGGCTAATTTTAATTATTTTTAACTTCTCAGTTCTCAGATATTTCCTTCTTATACATAGCAAGTAAGTACAAGAATGCTGGGGAGGGAACATGAAGACAGGAGAGAGCTCAAACCCCTATTTTAAAGACAAAATTAATCTGAATGATATTATCCTCATATTGCCTGGTAATAATAAACAGAGGACATTTATGCAGAGGGACACTATATATTTCAAAGATATCTTCATGCTAGAGAGCATCAAGCCTGGTTCTCCACTGAAAACAACTCTCTTAATGAATTCCTCCAGACTGATGTGATTTTTTTTCAGCTCAGAACAGCCTTGCTGGTTGTTTGAAGATTTACATGAACAGCATTCCTTCATGCAAGTCATCAGAGTGGTCAGCATCTCTCAAAACACTTAATGAATATTACCTCTTATGTATCAACAACAGTGCAGTTGAATGCTACTCAACTCGCCAACTCTTGGGAGGAGGCTTGACAGCAAAGACAGCAGCTAGATGGGATGTTTATTGGATGTCTTCCACCAGCTGCACTGTGTGGTGGCTTGAGTGTTAGATTATAAATATTTCCCCTGGTGAAAAGGGGAAGCTGGCTGGATGAACACTGATTCAGCAGGACATATTCATAGCCTTGGCAGAGGTTGGTGTGTAAGAAAGCAGGAATAGGAAGCATTGAATTAGTCCTGGGAAGTCCCCGCTCTCCTCAGGCACATGAGGAGAGCACTTATCCCTGGAAGCTAGTCAGCATGGCACATGGGCAACAGGAATATTAATAACTCCTCTACAGCAAGACTTCTGCGGGGTGGGATGGCTCACCCAAACCACAGCCTCCATGGCTACTCGGTGCAGATGGGCAACTTCTGCATTGCAGAGTTCCTTCTGCAAGGACAAACTGAGCTGCCAGGCTGGGTAGGCATGCAGGAGGTGCCCCCAAACCCAAGGAAGAGGTTCCCCAGGGATACTGGTTTTCTCACTGCTGGGCACAGGCAAGAATTCACTCCTAAGCATCTTACCAAAAGCCTTGCAAGCCTTGCCGGTGCACTGGGCTTAGTGAGCGCCAAAGACATGGCTGGCCATTGCATGCAGCATCTGATATGGACAGTGTTAGTAGAGAGGCCTTTTGGTGAGCAGCACAAGAAGGGGCTTCTAGCTGGAGGGAATGGAAAACCAAGTAACATATTGAATAGGATGTGCAGTTGCAGGTTCGCATCCGCCCTGCTGCATGGCTAGGAAGGGCTGATAAAAGTCAAGTAGTAAGAGCAACATGGACATTTCCTTTACCCTGCTAAAGCCTTCCCAGGAGGAGCAGGTCACAGAAGAGGTGTCAGAGTGGTGGGATAGCTCTGGAGTTTGTCTCGATGCTGGCTTTGTGCAAGTCGCTCTGACTCACCAGGACAATTCTGGACTAGGGGGGTTTCCAGGAGGTGGGGGCTGAAATCCCCAGGGATGTTAGTCTAGACAGGGTGCTCTTCCCTTTGACCTCATTGAGGGCCTCAGCTTCCTCTTTATGCAAGCAACACCAGCTGCCAGGACAGGTTATTTTGGGCTACAGAACAGTTATGAAAGAGCAATGTGCTGAGGGTTTGAGGAAAAATATGCTCCTGTTGTAACTATCCTTTTCAGACCACGCTTGTGTCAGGCTGCTCCTTGCTACTGCTCATGGGAAAAAAATTTTATTCCTGATGTCTTCTAAAGGTTCAAACAGCCTGAGAATCACTCTTTGCCTGATATTGGGTGAGAGCTTGTAAAATGAGCTCCAATTACCCCAAGATAACCAGAGGGAAATCCCAGACATTACATCTTCTATCAAGTGACGTAAAAGGGATTGCAAATTAATCCTGCTCACCATTCATCTCATCCCGGCAGAGATCCCGATAGTAAAAACCAGTCTTCCAACAGCCCTAGGGGAATCCCAGGCTGTGTAATAGTACTCCCTTGCCCTTGCCTGCAATGTATACTTCTGACACGCAATGTTCATGTGTTAGTTCTGTCCCTCAAAAGCTGGAGTGCAGGAGAAGGCATGGGTGAGGAGTGAGTGCAGTGGAAGCACCAAAGGCTTCCCACATTATGTGCCATTGAGCTGTGCAACCCTCTCTGCACTTGCCCAGCAGCTGGTCCACAGCTGCCTCATCCGCCTTTGGTGTCTAGTAATTCTTCAGCGACAGCCAGCATGTTCTGAGAAGGGGTGGTTTGTGGGCTGTGGGGATATGTTTTGTGGGCCCTTCTGGCCTGTCCTGTATTTGCTGGTCACTTCCACCTCTGTCTTCTCTGATCCCTCACAGGCTTTCTGCTACTAATAAACTAGTGGTTTCAGTGAAATGAAGGAACCTAGTAACCTGGGCAACCATGGGCTGAATGCCCCCTGCCCAGGGTGGGCAGCACCAGGAGCTCTGCCTGTACGCAGAGTCAGTAGCATGGGCAGCACCAGGCAGGAGCCTGCTTTGAGCAGCATTGCAGGGCTGTGAGGCTGTGCTGGGTCATGCAGATGCAGATGTAGCTGTTTGTGGCTGGGAGGAATCATGGACTTTGATACCAACCCAGAGAAACTGGATTTTGCTGTACAGTCACATGAAGCCCTCTCATTCCCAAACAGCGTTTCTGAACTGCCTCACTGAACATGCAAAACCAACCTGTGCCACTTCAGGTGCTCTGGTGTGCTGTGGCTGTGCACATGCCCCACAGCCCTGTCATGGGCCAAAGGAGAAGAAGATAACAGAAGATGCCAGTTGTTGTGCCCCATATGGTCAACATTTGGATTGCAGGGCAATTTCTCAGAAATTGGTGAGATAATAGACAGAGATGGATACTCAGCAAACAATGTCCCGAGGGAAATGTAAGCAACTTCCAAGTGGCCTCATCAGGCTGAGGGCAGGACTGAGCGAGGAGGGACCCTGTGGCATGGTATTCCTTCTCTCATCTGGCCACTTTTCCCCTGTCGGGCTCCAGGAACATGTGGAGGAGGTGCACAGATTTCATTTTCTCTGTGTGGTTTTGTTGTTTTGGTTTTTCTAAAGCCAAGCTTGATGAGCTGCTGCTGTGGCTGCCTAGCTCACCTCTTGCCATGCTGCTATATATATCTGTGACTCCTGCCTCCAGGAGCTGGCTGGGATCTGAGCCACCTCTCCAAGAGTAGAGGTATCCACAACAGAGGTGGAGGGGGAAGGTGGCAGAGTTCCAGGGGATGGGGAATAAATTACCTTCATGAGTGTGTATGTCTCTCAGACCAGGAAAGCAGTTTTAAACCTTTTGTCCTTTTTTGTTGTTGTTGTTCCTTTTCCATGAATAGAGATTGATGTGGATATTTTCTCCAGGGCTCTTTTCATCTTCAGTGTTTGACAAATATTAAATGTTTCATCTTCCCAAATCCTTACCCTGCCAGCTGAATGAGGATGGAGAACATAAGCCACAGAGAAGAGGATGGAAAACCAAAGCACCCACGCAGGCACACGGACATCAGGGAAAGATGTGCCCAAGGTCAGAAACTGGTGCAATGTCACAGCATAGCAGACAACTGCATCCCTGGCTCCCTCTCCTCTGTTCAGACTAGTAGACCAGACAATAAAAATCAAAGCCAATACATCCAAAAGAGAGAGTTGAGTTAGACACCTCCATCTACGTGTGCTTTGGACAATGACACTATTGTTTTTACCTAGTATTCAGAGGCTTTGAGCAGTTGCACTTTCTCATGTTATCAGGGAAAGGCTCAGACCTTATCTGAGTGTCTGTACAGGGAAGTAGATGGCAGTTTTCCAGTTTCTAGCCTAGGCTTTTGTCTTGGCTCTTTTTTCCTGTTAATTTTTTTTTCTTAAAGGGCTCTGAGTCTCCATGTAGTGTTTTCTGAATCAGCTTTCCACCACCCTCCCGTAATACGTAGCTTGGGGCTCCATCAGGTTGCAAAGTCAGCAGAGATGGAGAGAGCCGGCCAGCTTTGCAGGTCACCCTCCCAAGGGACAGCAGCAGCTCTGGGTCCCAGCCCACAGAGGCACGTTTGCTCGAAAGCTCTCGCAGAAGCGTTCCTGCTCCGGCACTCCCTTGCTCGGGGGCTCGACCCCTCTGAGACGTGTCAGTCCAGAGCTCAGCCTCCGGAGCAGCCCCGCTCCGGCCCCGGCGGCGTCCGCACCGGGGAGCCGAGGTTCGGCGCAGCGCTGGAGCCCGGCTCGCACGTAAGCGAGGCGTGGAGGGGTACCCGAGCGCCTTCGGTAGCCGTGCCCCCCGCCACCGCCTCCTCCTCTTCCACACATCTGTCCCAGCGGCCCCACACCAGCCCCGCTGACGGAGTTCACTTGAAAGCCCCGGCAGGCTGTGCCGCTAATGGCAGAGCCCTGAGCCGGCTCCCTCCGTCTCCCTGGAGTCCCTGCGCAGACGTAGGTGCACGTCACCGCCTGCTCTAATTTTATCCGTGTTTGATGGAAGAGACGAACTGAGCAGCAGGGAGGCAGCTATTTTGGTTTTCTCGGTGGCTGTGGGTTATATAAAGCATCCTGTCATGACCTGCATCGCTCAGGAGCTGCTTCGCTTTCCCTGTCTCAGCTGCCACGAACCACTGGCTCGAATGCTCGCTCCTGGCAGAGACCCCCACGCGTGTGGCGGCCTCATGGGCCGGCGTGCCGTACGTGCGGGCGTACCTAGAGAGCGTGTCAGCCACGTTCAAAGGCAACCATCTATGCGGGGAGACAACCTGGTCGCCTCCTTGCCCTGCGGTGCGACGTGTACTCGGGGGTTTCACCCGTTTCAGCGCCTGCACATCAGGCGTGCTCCACGCCAGCGTGGGCAGGGGCACAGCTGCCGGGCAGACTGCCCGGGGAGTGCCAGCTCTGGCCTGCCAGCGCAGAGCGCTGCCGCTCCCACCGCGCCCGGGCCGCAGGAGCGGCTCCATTAGGTGGCAGCAGCAGTAGCAGCAGCGGTGGCTGCTCCACCGTGGGACCTCCGCGAGTGGGCGGGAGGCCGGTGGGGCCACGGAGGAGCCTGGTAGGGCTAGTCCCGCACCCGGCCCTGGGAGCCAGGCAGTGTCCAGGGGAACCCCATAGGGTGGAAGGGATGTGGGGGAGTTCCTGCCTGCGCTTCCTGGTGCTCTGGGGTGTACCTTGATCTGACACTGGCTGAGCCCCTGTGAGATCTCAGGGGCGATTCTGTGGTCTGACCTCCCACACGTAAGGCACAACGTGGTAAGTGGCCGTGCTGTCCCATGCTGGCTGACCACAGCACCCAGCCTCCACGCAATAGCTATTTCCCAACTGCTGACAGCTGAGGCTTTACGCAGGACTCTCACCCACGGGGGGCTGTGGCTTCTCCATGCCTGGCCCTCCCAGGCAGTGGCTCCATCAGCGATGTTCTGTTGCCTGGTCTCAGGCTGGCAAGGCAGGGCAGCAAGCCTTGGGCTTGCTGGTTTGGGAATTTTTGGCAGGAGGCAGCATGACAGGGACTCCTTCCTCTGTCTGGCACAGGCAGGGTCTGCCAACATCTAAGTTAGGTGCTGGAGTTTACTGCCTGGAGGGAGTTTTGGGGAATGCCTCTTGCTTTCAATTTGATAGTGCAATGTGGATTTGGAAGCTAAAGTAATTAGGATGTGTCACGATGCCGATTGGCAGCTCCCTGCTCCTCCACTCTCTGGGTCCTACTTACCCTGTGCCCAGCTCTGCTGCTGACTCATGTTAAAGCCGCCTTCTCCCTAATGATGGGGGGGTGGGGGGGAATGTCAGGCCAGGGCCCAGCCGGCTCTGCGGCTCTCCTTGCTCCCACGCAGTTCCCGCTGGGCCTCCTGTGGCAGCACCGGCAGGACGCACCCACTTCCTAAAGAGTCACCTCCTGGGAACACCGCCGAGCTTCTGCAGCAGCCATGGCATCTGACATCCTCCTCCCAGGCATGTGCTTGCCTGAAAGCCCGTGCCTGCTGCCCAGCTGCCCCCAGTGAGGCACTGCTGGGTGCGAGATAACACTCTGGGCAAGGGGGCGATGGTCCACATACAACCACCGCCCACTCACCCACCTGCCCAAGGAGCTGCTGGCTGGGGTGGTAAATATGCCACATTGGGGTCTTCCTGGCAGGACCCACACCCTTCCTTGTAAATCCCCCATCGACACTGGGTACCCTGCCCCCTCCCCGCCCCCGCAAGCCACTGCATCCCCTTCACCAGCACATTTCCCAGAGCAGGCCCCTGGGAACCCAGTGGGCACAGAAGGTGGATGGGAGGAGGCCGGGGTGTGTGTACAGGAGCGTGCATGTGTGCACGTCGGGGGGAAGGAAGCAGGCTGTGAGTGCTGGAGGCGTTGTGAGCGCCAGGCACAGGCTGACAGGCGAGGGCTGCCGCTCCCGAGGGAAGTTAAACTGTTTCACAACAGTCACGATCACAGCAAGCAGCTCACTCCAGGGCAGTCCTGCTTGCTGGGGAGGGAGAGAACAATCAGCGCCAAGAGGATGAGTGTAGCCCAGCCTGGAATATGGGGGAGCATCCTGAAGATTATGTGGGTGAATTCAGGGTGTGTGGAAGGAGAGGATTTGTGTGGAGGGTGCAGCAGCTCTGTAAATCCCTGTAGTGCTGGCCAGGCAGCATGTGTTTGGGGTTGGAAGAATGGGAGAGGAGTGATGCTATTACACAGCCTCCTCCAACGCTGCTGTGGATGGACCTTGCTGTGAATGCTGCCCAGGGGGCAGAGGACCCTAAAACCACCAGAACTGGCACCAGAGAAACTAAGAAATGCACAAAGAAACTAAAATATTTCAGGGAGTGCAAATGTTATGAACTTGGGATAAACTGGAATGGAAGAGCAGACAC
>VYZX01028997.1:0-101386 GCA_013401335.1 Brachypteracias leptosomus | reverse complement strand
TACCCCTCCCCAGCGGACTCTTTCTCCAGCATGGGCTCGCCGGTCAACCCACAGGTGAGGAGCCGGGCACGCCGGCTGCGCCCTCGCCGCTGGGCGAGAGCGCTCGGGAGGGGACGGGACGGGACCGCGGGACGGGAGCGGGCGGTGCGGGGCTCGACGGTGCCCGCGGAGAAGGGCAGGCCGCGGCAGGCTGCCCCCGAGTCGGGGGCTGGGCGAGGGGAGCGGCCCCGGTGCCGCGGTGGGGCGGGCGGGGGGAGCCGTGGTCCGGGCCGCGCTCTGCGGCGGTGTGTAAAGCGGCTTCATTGATAAAAACGCGAGTTCATTGAGGAGACTCCGGAGCAGTGTCTGCGTCAGCGCGGACGTCAGAGATATTTATAACAGGCCGCTCTCGTGTGGAGCCGGCGCTGGCAGCGCGGCGCCGCGGCCGGCTCGGCCCTGGGGGCGGCGGGGAGCGGTCCGGGCGTCCCGCTGACGGCAGCCCCCCCTTTCCTGTGTTCCGCAGGACTTTTGCACCGACCTGGCAGTTTCCAGCTCCAGCTTCGTGCCCACGGTGACGGCCATCTCCACCAGCCCCGACCTGCAGTGGCTGGTGCAGCCCACCCTCATCTCCTCGGTGGCCCCCTCTCAGAGCCGCGGGCACCCCTACGGAGTGTCGGCGCCCGCCCCCGCCGCCTACTCCCGCCCCGCAGTGCTGAAGGCGCCGGGCGGTCGCGGGCAGAGCATCGGTCGCAGGGGCAAAGTCGAGCAGGTGAGCGGGGACCGGGGTTGTTTGGGGTTATGCGGGGAGAAATAGAGGGGCGCGGCCTGCGGGCCGCCCCGGCCGGCGGACACCGGGCTGGCGGCAGGACTGAGCGGCCTCTCTCTGTCCGCAGTTGTCTCCTGAGGAGGAGGAAAAGAGAAGGATCCGCCGGGAAAGGAACAAAATGGCAGCAGCCAAGTGCCGCAACCGGCGGCGGGAGCTCACCGACACGCTGCAGGCGGTAAGTGCTGCCCGGGAGGCCGGGGGGGGGGGGGGGGGGGGCAGCCGAGGGCAGAGGTAGCAAGAGGAGGGGGACTCCAGCCAGGGGTGGTGCCAGCCGTGGCTGACAGCCCTGCTCTCTTTGCAGGAGACAGACCAGCTGGAGGAAGAGAAATCTGCGCTGCAGGCGGAGATCGCTAACCTGCTGAAAGAGAAGGAGAAGCTGGAGTTCATCCTGGCAGCCCACCGGCCTGCCTGCAAAATGCCTGAGGAGCTGCGCTTCTCTGAGGAGCTGGCGGCTGCTACCGCACTGGACCTGGGCACACCCAGCCCTCCCGTGGCCGAGGAGGCTGCCTTCGCCCTGCCGCTGATGGCTGAGGCGCCACCGGCTGTACCGCCCAAGGAGACCAGCGGCAGCGGGCTGGAGCTCAAGGCCGAGCCCTTCGACGAGTTGCTTTTCTCCACGGGGCCGCGGGAGGCCTCCCGCTCCGTGCCTGACATGGACCTGCCTGGGGCCTCTTCCTTCTATGCGTCGGACTGGGAGTCGCTGGGTGCCGGGACCAGCAGTGAGCTGGAGCCTCTCTGCACCCCTGTGGTGACCTGCACCCCGTGCCCCAGCACATACACCTCCACCTTCGTCTTCACCTACCCTGAGGCAGATGCCTTCCCCAGCTGCGCTGCTGCGCACCGAAAGGGCAGCAGCAGCAACGAGCCCTCGTCTGACTCCCTCAGCTCCCCCACTCTCCTTGCCTTGTGAGGGGCTCCAGCATTGACTGACTTGCCGGGCCCCCTCCCCTGCACCCCCACAGACTTGCCACAGAGCCACCTGGGGAGGGCCCTGCCACCCCACCCTTGTCTGGCCTTGTGCCATGGGGCCTGGCAGAGTGCCCTGCACCAAGGCCTCGTACCTCTTCCAGAGATGTAGCAAATCGCATGGAGTTTTTCATCCCCAATGGCCCATCCATGAGAGCTGGTAGTCTGTAGCATGTCCCACATGGCTGGGTAGGTGAATCCCTCCCCTCCTTAGTATCACTAGCATTAACTAATTAATCTCTTGGTTTAAATTGATTGGAATTTAACCTGGTGCTGGGTATCTCCAACTCGTATCTAGTGCAGCTGATTAACAATAACTACTGTGTTCCTGGCAATATCGTGTTCTGATGACTTAGCAATGACCCATCTTATGTAGGGGGCGGGGGGGGGGAAGAGACTCTATTTTATTTTCTAGTAGGTAGATAAATAGCTATATCCATGTACTGTAGTTCTACATTGATGTTCATTGTAACTTTACTGATCATGCATTGTTGAGGTGGTCTGAATGTTCTGACATAAGTTTTCCATGAAAACGTTTTTATTGTGTTTTTAATTTATTTATTAAGATGGATTCTCAGATATTTATATTTTTATTTTATTTTTTTCTACCTTGAGGTCTTTTTTGACATGTGGAAAGTGAATTTGGATGAAACTTAAGCATTGTTTGCTTATTATTGTTCAGAGGCATTGTCAATAAAAGCATTTAAGTTGACTGCTGAAGCTGCCCTTGTATTACCTTTTGCTTTGCTTCCCTGTGACCCTAAAGGGATTTTCTAGTCTCTAATTTAGGCTGGGTTTTATAAACTGCAGATTGGTGCTAGCTGCCTGAGGCAGAGGGTGCATTAGGGTGGGAATACCATTAAGGCCAGACCTGTCCTTGCCCTGGTGTTAATCAGGGCTGTCTGTGGCTATGCCTTTTTCTTCCCACCCACCCCTATGGGCAGTGGGGTCATTCCTTAGGGCTGTCCCAATCTGATGTCTGGGTGTGGTCTCCTTCCACTGCTCTGTGCCTCTGTCACCTGCTGTGGCCTTTCAGCAACAAGCTGCTGGCCTCACTGAGAAGGAGGTAAAAAAGGGCAGATGAGTTCATGACTGAACCAGGGAGGCCATCTCGAGGCTGGGCCCCACCCCATCATTTACATGTCTAACAGCCAGCTTCCTTCTGCCTGGAGAGGAGTGGGTATGCCTCCTGGCTCTTGGGCACTCCTGGACTTGGTGTGACGCCTCTAGGAGTAGCTATGGTCTATCCGCTTTTGACCATGAGCGGTGGAGAAATGCTTGTGTGCTTTCTTCTCCCTTTGCACTGAGTGATACAAGGTGAAACACTGATCCATCCTTTCTATCAAAGCTAGCCCAGTCCTTGAATGAATGAATTACAGCAAACAGCATGTGTGCTCTAGGAATGTGTACTCTCCACTCACGGGCACGTGGCCTCTCACGCTTGAGTTAGAGGGACTACTACCCTCTGTCATTCCTGCTGCTTGCACAGTGAAACATCTGTCCCCCTGGCAGGACAGCAGCTGGGGCAGGTTGCCCCTGCATGCACAGCCCTGTTCTGTTCCCTCCTTAATGCTTGCACATAAGAAGTCCCACAAGAGCAACAAGGCCTTCCTGACAGCCTCCAGCCCTGTCACGCCAGCTCTAGAGAACTCCTTTCTCAAGGTGGAGGCAAAGACACCACCTGTGCTGACACACGTGTCTAGCTGAAGGCTACCTTGACACCATGCTCTCAGGAGATCTCTGCAGGCTGGGTTCAGGGCTGGGTTTGTGTAATTCCTTGCTTCCTGGTCAATGCAGCAGGCTCTGCTTTCTTCACCCCTTCCCTAATCAGAACACGCACAGGATGTATCTCATCTCAGTAGTGGCTTGCTCAACAAGGCCTGCCCTGTGCAAAAGCAAATATTACGTGTGCAGCTTCCCGTCTTTCAACATTAAGCTGGAGGCAGCACTGACACCTGACAAAGAATGACCCCAGTTGCTCCTGAGATGCCACCCACTGAGAAGCAGCTACTTTCACATCACCACTTGAGTTTACAAGGGCAACGCCCAGGCACAGCAAATGCACAGTAGCGCTGACCCCTGAAGCAGTCATGTAGGTGTAGCTGCCAGAGAGTGAGACTTATGTGACAAGTAATCCCGTGAAGTCAGTAAATCTGGAATCGCAATGTGTCTTATGCTGAAATATCATCAGGTTCAGAGCTGAAAAATTCAGAGGTCTCAGAGAGCCCACGTGTGCTGTTGAAAGCACTAGACGTTCAGCAGACACGCAGAAAGGAGCAGGGGTCTAGAGTCCCAAAATACCACACAGTCCCCTCAAAGTAGGTGGAGTGTTCCTGACCATATCCTTTCTCATGATCACTGGACAAATTAAAGCCAAATCTAGCGCTGAATCCCGAGAGACAGCAGTCTTGCAGCCTAACTGAGGCTTTTCTTTCTAACAGCAGTGACAGCAAATGCCAAGTGTGTCACCTCTTGCATTTGTTATGCAATGATGTCAAACTCAGGGGAGACACCTTATGTTTAAACCCCAGGCTCCAGCCCTACTCCTTGCCTCCAGACAGGGATGATCCAGAATTAAGAATGTCCTACACAAAATTTATGGCATGTCATTATTATGATTTATCTGCTTCCTAACATTTGATAACTCTGTAGTGAAATTTCACATAAATCAGTGGGAATCTTGCCATTAACTTCAACAGAGCCATGAAAGGGAATAATGCAGCAATCTTTGCTTGGAACGGATTACATGCATGTGCTTCAACCATAAGCTGTATCTGATACATCACATAGATACTGGCACGAAGCTTTGTGAAACAAAACAATGGAACGAGATAAGGCAGGCAGGGTATTTCTGTTGCCTCCTGTGCTCCTGATCCCACTGAGGGCAGCAGTGTAATTAGTTCTTAGAAATGAAACTGCAACACAACACAAGGAAGAGTGGAATTGTTATTAGGAATCAGAAAAAGCAGAGCTGTAAAACAACACGAGGAGCCTTAAACACGTTCGTAGCAGAATAAAGGGCTGCAGAGCAAAGCAGCCCCGGGTCCAGGGGTTGGTGTGGCTCCAGGACTGCTCCGGTGCGGACAGCAGCCGCAGTCCTGACACGCTCCGGCGCACCCCTCACTCCTGACTCCGGCCCCGGCGCTGCGACCAGGCGGCCCCTCTTCCCCGCCGGCCGGAGGCTCGGGCGCAGAGGCCCGCGCCGGCACCACCGCCGATACCTGAAGTCAACGCGGAGGGTCCCTGCGTCGGGCCAGCCCGGGTAAACGGCGGGCGGCAGGGAGGCCCGGAGCGGGGCTGGGGCGGCCCTTCCCAGGGACCCTCCGCGCTGGCCAGCGGCCCTGGGAGCGCTCCCGGGGGCTGAGGCGCAGCTCCCGGCCCGCCCCGCCGCAGGCACAGCCACCCCCCCCCCGGGCNGCCCCGCCCCGCCCTCCGCCGTGTTTACTGTTTGGTTGCCAGGGCGGCGCGCGGCGGGCGCGTCAGGGACGTGACGTCGCGCTCCCCGCGGAGACCCTGCGAGCCAGCGCCATGACGCAAGCGCTTCCGGCCGTGCCCATATTTGGCGAGGCGGCGGCGCCTCTTCTCCTGTTGGCGGGCGCGGGCCGCGCGTGCGGCGCTGCGGCGGGAAGGTTCCAGAAGGGAGGGGGTGCGGGAGAGACGGCCGCCATGTTCCTCAGCTTCCCCCGCTGCCGTGGCCGCTGCACCGGGCTTGGCCTGGGGCTGGCGGCTGAGCTCCGCGTGGGAATCCGGGCCAGCGGGCGCCTGTGGTGAGCTGGCAAGGCTGCGCGGGCTCCGCTACCCTCTTCCCGCTCCCTCGCCCCCAGGGGGCTGAGGTGTCAGGAGAGAAGCGGGAGCTTCCCTGGCTCCCTGTGCTCGGTGCGCAGTCCCGGGGGGGTCACAGTAACGGCTCGGAGCTCCCGCTGTCTTTCTCTGGGCTTCCCCAGCCCCACCTCTCCCCTTGCGAACCTCCACCATCAAGTGCTGGCTGGAAAAATTGACCTATGATGGTGGAAAATAAAAGGTGATATAATTTGACTTACAAGAATTGCCTAGTAACAATTAGATTTTTATCTCTATATGGAATTAAGTGGAAGGAAATAATTTGTTTTTACTGCATTTGTAGTACAGGAGCTACCCTATGAAATCTGGCTTTGGTGTAGCAGGTGACCAGGCACCTGTACCCTTGAACCCTTGTTCTTCTGGTTCTCCTGTCATTTGTTTTGTTGTTACTTTGCCAACAAGTCTGACCTACACTTTCGGTCAAAATAGAACAGGAAGCCTGCCAAAAAAGTTGTCAGAGTCAGTGGACAGTCAAAAATAAATGGATTATTCAGAGGAGATAAGGTTCTGGAAAAAAATTAAATTACTATTTTGTTCTGTGCTCACTGTAGAGGAACTTAAGAAGATTCCTGTGCTTATACTCAGTTTTGTGAAAGATTTATCAGAGGATAGGTCTCAAGCTGAAGTGTCTGTAGGAAAGATAATGAAACAAATAGCTAAAATAAAAAGTGCTGAATAGTTGAATTGTATGATACTCATCCAGAGTTCTAAGAGAAGTCAGGGTTTAAATACCTGAGCTGCTTACTAGTGGTGGTGTGTAACGTCATGTTTAGAAGCACTTTGATAACAGAGAAAGGCAAGATAGTTAAGATGCTAATTTAAAAAAAGAAAAAAAAAGGTGGCTGAAAAGCTCTGGAGAGCTGCTGCGCAATGAACCTGTTATCTGTACCAGGGCAGTTAATGAAAACGTCAAAAAAGGTGAACTAGTGGGCAGAGGGAGAAAATGAGGTAATGAGAGAGCTGGTACTTCTCTGACAATAAGTCCTGATCTCACATATTGTGAGGAGTTGGCAAAGCATGTGGACAGGAGAGGTTCAGCTGATGGCATCTACTTGAGTTTGTAAAGAACATTCGACAAAATCTGTCAAAAGCTTCTGAAGAAACAGAGGTTTTCATGTAGGTAGATGACACTGGGTAAAAGACAGGTCACTGTAAGACAGAGCAAAAATGTTTTCTTGGTTGAAGGAGTCAATATGTGAAGTTCCACGATGGTCTGAATTGGAGCCTGTGGCCTGAAAGGAACTTTGGTAAAACTTCACAATACAAAGTGGGTGGGTGATGCAATTTATGTACATAAATGTAAAGTGTTTTAAATGAGAGATAATACTAACTGCAAGTATACGGAAGCAGGCTAGAAGCTGATTTGTCCCTTGAGAACAGGATCTTGACATAATAATAGTTCTGTGAAAATCTCAGCTCAAGGCTTGATAAATGAGCAAATCACGTGTTAGGAGATAAGAAAGGAGAGTTGGAGAGCAAAGCAGAGAGCATCATTATGGCATGGGGTAAACCCGCTGTGTGCCAGGGCTTTGAATGCTGTGTACTGTTCTGATCTTATCTTCAGAAGGACATAGTGCGCTGCAAGAGGTGCAGAGAAGGAAAGAGGTGTTTCGGAGTGTGGAACAACTTGTAGGTGAGAAACAGATAAATTAAGTAGGACTCTTCAGCCTTACAGAGACATGGGTGAGGGGAGGTTTCTTTCAACAAAAGAATGATGTGTGTCAAATGAAACTTGTGGAAAATGTGGCATAAAACCAAACTTGATGGGGTTGCTTGTTCCATATTGTGGTTACTTCAGCAAAACATTGTTGCATGCTTTTGTGGATACTACAAGGTTTTCATTCATCTGAAAAGAAGTCCAGAAAACAGAAGAAAAAGCTAATGGAGACTATTAAATACAAAAATAGCCCCCTTAGCTCTGGAAGTCCTGTTTTTCATAAATTCCCAAGGCCTTGGGGAATACTGTGAGGAGGCAGCAGTACACCCTGACCATGTCTTCACAGCCTGCTTCAGGTGCTTGCTGTCAGGTGGTGTCAAAAGATTGTGGCTTGATAGCAGAGAGGGGGGAAAGGTGAGCTTCGTCTGATCAACTGTGACTGTGCCTCTGTGGGTTTATAAGTTTTTAGCTGAACTTTTGCTCTTATTCTGTGCTTCCTTATTGCAATGGGTTTTGAAATTTGTTTAAATTGCCACAAGATGTGGTCTCATATGTCCGTGCTACTCATCCGTTCAGATCTCTTGCTGATAAGGTTGTTCTTTGACGCTGGTTCCGGCAGGCTTTCCAGACAGTAGGTAGGCTGGTGACCCGGAGAGGTGCTGAAGTGAAACTAACAACAGCCATTCTTCTCATTTGGAAACAGCGGATGTCTACGAGGGACCTGGATATTATATCAACAGGATATCATGGGAAAACAAAAGAAGGTCATAACTAGCATGTGGACAAAGTATCTTTATTATTTCCAATTATGGAGCTCTTGTTCTGTTCCCCCCGCCTGCGTCTTTAGTCTGCAGAACAACAGATTTTCAGCTCCTTTTCACTGATGGTATTTGAGCTCTGTTTTTATACAAATGTATTGTATCTTGATCCTGTTGGCTAAAGACAACCAGCTGCAACATCAAAGGAGTCATTTTAATTCTGATTGCGTCTCATCTTCCATTTGGTAAGGATTTAGCTCTTTTTAAATAGCCCATCTTGATTCTTCTCATGCTAGGGAGTAAGGGGAGTGAAACCAACTCATATATAGCATTTATCTGGTTTTGTTTATAAAACTAAATATTTGTTTTGAATAGGTAATAGTATTGCAAAGGCCATAAAATGCAGTAACAGTGTCAGTCTTAAAACATATAATCTGAAACATACAGGATTCAGATATTACCAGGTTATTGAACTTTTTAAGTAAAAAGTTATTTTGATACTGCTCTTGAGTATAGAGGGTGCTTCAGGATGAGAATGTTGCAATTCCTGCTATGAAGGATTTGAACTCTAATTGTAGGAGAAATGACAGTTGGCAGGAGCACACGTAGAAAGAAGGACAAGCAGTGTTACAGCATTTAAGCATGTGTTATGGCAGTTGAACTAAAATAGTAACGTAACCTAATGATGTGTCACTAACCTCGAGGACACCGAGGAAGATAAACTAAAGTAATTTGCTGTCATTACATAACTCTTGTTATGTGCAACTCTTGTTGAATGCGAAGCCAAGAATGGGTTTTCGGCACAGATAAGAGAGAGACTTTTAAAGAATTCAGCTCTTCACAGCTTCAGCTGTTTGTGGGAGTCTCAGATCCTCTCATCCTCCCCCTTTTCACAGAAGTTAGAAAGGACCTCTGGAGATCATCTAGTTCAACCCACTGCTAAGGCAGGTTCACCTAGAGCAGGTTACACAGGAACATGTCCAGGCAGGTTTTGAAAGTCTCCAGAGAAGGAGACTCAGCACCTTCTCTGGGCAATCTGTTCCAGGACTCTGTCACCCTTACAGTAAAGAAGTTTTTCCTGATGTTCAGATGGAACTTCCTGTGTTCCATTTTGTGCCTGTTGCCCCTTGTCCTATCACTGCGCACAACTGAAAAAGACTGGCCTCATCCTCTTGACACCTGCCCTTTAGATATTTATAATCATTGATAAGATCCCCTCTCAGTCTTCTCCAGGCTAAACAGCCCCAGGGCTCTCAGCCTTCCCTCATAAGAGAGGTTTCTAGTCCCTTAATCATTTTTGTAGCCCTCCACTGAACTCTCTCCAGTAGTTGCCTCTCTCTTTCGAACTGTTGTTTGTCAGCAAGTTCCAGGTGTCACAAGCCTGGGTTCCTTGGCTATGCCTGTGCTGCTAAATCAACGGGGGTAGGTAGCAAGCTTGGGCATTGGGCTGCTGATTTTTCACCCTGCTCTACTACACAGTAGTAACTCTGGTCCCTCGAGCAGGCTTGGCCTGTGTAAGCTAGCAATCTCCAGGACAGTGCTTGGACATAGTTCAGAGGGTACCATGTGTCTGATGAGCAGTGGGCAGGACTGCATGAAACTGGGCTCCCAGCAGTGTGCTGTAAATCACACCTCTGAGCAACAGCACAGCCCTAGTTTCCTCAATTCTGTGTGTTTGAAATAACACTCTTCAAATAATACTTAGTGCCTTAGAGCTACAGGGGCACCATGTGTGGTTCAGAGGTGACCACAGGCCAAGGGCTGTGTAGGATGGATGTGGTCAGTGTACCACCTGGTCTTTCCACCACAGAACAGTTCCTGCCCCTGCTTCATTTGCTATTGTAGGTGCTACCTGTGTTATCAATCCATAAATGAGGCCTGGCAGCTTACAGAGTTTACCTCACTGTAAGGGTGCTGTAAGATGGTCAGTGCTCCCAAAGGAACCCTGATGACTGCAGTGTTTTGTAAACTACCCCTGGACAATCCTAAATATTGGGTAGGATTTAAGGAAAGCATGAACTAATGATTTTTCAATGAAAGGTAAATAGGTAGCCGTAATTGGAGGCAAATACAGTGAAATAACAAAGAAACCTGTTACTCTACATGTTGTCTATCTTTAGGATCTTTGTTTCAGTCTATGAGCTGAGCTGAAGGGCGTGGCAAGCTGATGGGATGGTTTCCATAGCTTTTAGAGCTGCGGAATGATATTCGTACAAGCTACCTCTCCTAGAAGGGATGTTCCTGATTAGGAACATTTATTTGAGAGATGTTTTATGTATCCTCTGCATACGTGTACGTTCTAGGGACCCTGGGATGGGGGCAGGTACTTCACTGGGTATGGCTTCTGGATCTTGGTCCCATCGCATTTAGTCAAGACCTGAGCTTATAATCACCTTCCTAATGAAACTCCTTTTGTTGTAGCTTGAATCTTTGTTTCAGAAAGGTACCACAGGAGTGCAAGACTCTTGCTTGTTACACCAGAGCAGGACTAACATGGCTTCTTGATAAACCTGTCATATAATGTAAGCATAGGTCACCTTTCCCAGGAGGGCTTTAGCACTTCAGAATTAAGATGTTTCAATTTTCTTTTTTTTTTTTTTCAGTTTTTTTAGAACCTATAATTTGAGAAACATTTTACTGTGCAAATATTTTTGGGCCCAAAAAAAAAGCAACTTATTTGCTGGTTTCTTATAGAGGGTATATACTAATAAAACAGTTTGGGAATCAGTGATACTTCTTTGTTTGTGATCAAAGTGCCAACTAGTTCAATTTGCTGGATATGTGGAATTGAGTATAACTCCATGCAGTGAAACTCCTGCAAAATCTCCTTTTTCCAAACCACTTTACGACCGAAATCTTCAATATTTTTCCTCTTTCCCACATTGTCACTTGCTGTTGTAACTTCAGACGTTGGTTGCTGCTAAAGGCCTGAACTGTTGTGTGCATGTGAGAATGATTGTCAGCTAATTTAAGGCACGTGTAGTTGCACGGGGAGTGACCTCACAGCTTCCAATCTTGTCATAAATATAGCTTAATTACTGGATATTGCATGACAGATTGTGCCCTGCAGGTGATCAGGCACAGAATGTGGTAAAGACCAGCTCTGACTCTTAACTAAAGGTTTGTATTTCCTTTTAAGATACATTATGCGCTGAAATAATCATCTGTGTTTATGAGGACAAAGTATTTATTATATAATGATTTCCACCTGAGGATCTCAGAGCTCCTTATGGGCACTAATGATTGAAGTGTTCTGTTCTGTTCTGCAGCTTACCAGGAGCCGTTCAGAGCAGCAGCTGAGCACTTTCCCATTAACCTCAAATGTGACTAATAGGCAAATGTGTGGTTTGTTCCCCTCTCCTCTCCCCAGCAGATTTTGTGTTGCAGTGTGTTTGTGGTACAGGTGAAAGCAGCATAGCTTGCAGCCTGGACAGGCAGGTACTGAAGGGTCCTTAGTCCCTAGGGTGTCCATTCTCCGAATTTGGACAGGTCCTTGGAAAATAGGGTCTCCTGCAGATGGAAGCATTGTGTTGCAAAGTCTTCTTGTGCCAGAGGGTCAGAGCTGTTGCCTACAGTCTGTCTTGGTGTTTCAAGATACTTCCTTTTTTTCTTTTTTTTTCCTCCAGATATGCTTGTGCCGGGCTGCTGAGTATCTTGAAGGTGACAATACTGGCTTTTTGCTGACTCAATTAGCCGTCTCCCAGAATCATATGAAGCAGGTGAAGAGTGTGATCCCATCTTAACAGCCAGGTAAGTTGAGGCACTGAAACTATAGTTTCAGGGTAGCTTAAAACAATCTACGTGTGTGGTCCTGCTATCTTCTCTGCTCCCATCTAATGATTCTGTTTCCTTCTTGGCTTCTACACAGTTAGTTGTCTGATCTCTCAATAACATGGTTCAGGAAGTTACACTGGCACAACAACTGTATTTAAATGGGAGGGTTCCAGCTGGCCTGAGTCCCTGTCCAAAGTCACTGCAGAATCAGTCAAATGCTAATACCAGAGCAATGGAAGAAGCAGACCCTGTAGCTGACAGAGCTGTATAAACTCCTGTGGAACAGCCTGTTGAGGGTGGCATATATTATTTGCCTCAATTCAGTTTGGAGTGTTCACTTTTCAGAGCATTTGCTGAAGTCCCAGTGTTTTACTATGAAGGTAGTCAAACCTGCAGGTTGCCCTGAGAGGTTGTGGAACCTCCAGCCTTGGAGGCTGTCAAAACTTGACTGACCAAGGCCCTGAGCAGCCTCCTCTAACTGGCCCTGCTTTGAGTAAGGTTAGGCTAGGTGGCCTCCAGAGACCCCTTCCAACCTGTGTTGAGTCTATGATCAGCAGGATCAGTTGGGAGACTAGAGGAGTAATGTGCTGGTGCTGTATGTGAAAGCAGCTGAGTGGTAACACACAGGGTTTGTGACAAGGAACTACTCCAGGTGTATGAAATCTGTCTATTTATATGTATGAACATCTTTAAGATGTGGATGACATGCTCTGGCAGATCTAACTAGCAGTTTAAAATACTGTCTTTGCTCTCCTGGGTGACAGAAAGGAGCCTTTGCTGTGCCCACCCCCACCCCTGGTGCTGTTAGCTAGCCAAGAGACTGAGGAAAGGGGCTTGTGCTGAGCTCCCTGATGCCCAGCAACGATGGCTGATGCTCCCGTTCCTTTCTGCTTCCTCTGGAAGGGGTATATTAACCCAGGCCAGGAGAGCAGAGTTGAGAGACTGGCATGGGAGTGTCTGAAGCCACCTCAGCCAGCTGCATCAAAACAAGGCAGACCCTTGAGGCAGTGCTTTTGGGCTCAGCTACCCAAAAACCCAGGTTATGGGCGTCCTGAGACATCCATTCATTGGGATTTCTTTCCTCCATGTCTGATTTGCCATACTTGTCACTGGAGGATAGTGCTGTAACTTAAACCAGTATGCTCTATAGTTTTTACTGGAGCTGACAGAAGCATGCAAACATCTTCATGGTCGTGGTGTTCAGTTGCATGATGGATGTGAGAATAATCTTGAGCTGTAGCAAAGCTGTCCAGTAAAATGGCACAGGGCTGCCCATGTCTCCTGGGTTTTGGCAGTCCCCTCCAGGTCCTGTGTCAGTGGAAGAGTCTTGGTGCTACTTGTGATTTCATCATCCCAGTGCCTGCAGTCATGTGGTTATGTAAGAATTTAAATTTCGGTTTTTGTCAAGCATGTGTTTAGTTCTCGAGATCAAGGAGGAGAGTTGGGCAATATGAACCCTGTAATCCCAGATGCTTGAAGCAACAAGCAACGTTCAGCGCTTGCAGGAGCAATATCGAGCCAAGCTCGGGAGTTACGGGGGATCTGGCTCCTGGGCTGGGCAGCCCACTCCACCGGACTCCCCGGCTGAAGAAGATGCCCCCAGCCTCTCCGTGCTGCGCAAGCCCCCGCTCGCAAGCCCTCTCCTGCCATCTCGCGGCCGTGCCCGGCGGGGAGGCCCCTGCCCAGGCTCCCCGGGCCGTGCCTCTTCCCTGACCGGTAAGGGCATCCCGCAGTGCCCTCTGATGGCCGGTGGCGGGCCGGTCCCTGCCCCGCTTCTTGGGCTGGGTGCTGATAGCTGCGGCCCCGGCGTGTCTTTGCAGCCCTGCAGGGATGCTGCTGGTCCGGTGGGTGACTCTTCATTCCTCGCCTTTCGCAGCTCCCTGCTGGTCTCCAGGAAGCTGAGCGCTGGGGGAAAAAAGCAGAAGCGACCAGCTCTAGTTGATGATTGAATTGGGATGCTCTGACCACGGAGGTTGTTACTCCAGCCCGCAGCTCAAAGTGGGTTGAACAAGAGTGTGTTGCTCATTGTATTGTCCAGATGGATTTTGAAAGTCCCTGGAAACAGAGGTTCTACAACACTTCTGGGCACAAACTGGTCCAGTGTTTGACCAGCCTCGTAGTAAACGATCATGATCTTGTGGATGTGCTTTGAAGAGTTAGTATTTTCCTACTGCATTCCTCAACTTTTTACAAATTCCAAACATTTTTTCAGCCGAGTGGCTCCTCAGCCAGGTGGCACTCTCTACTGCTGCAAGGAGTTACTCCCTCTCAGGTGAGGGACTTTGCATTTGATTCTTGAACTTCACAAGGTTCCTATAAACTGTTTTATCCAGCCTATTGAAATTCCTCTAAGTGATAGCACTGCTCTCTCAGTATGTCAACTGCTACCCCTGATGTGGTATTGTGCATGAATTTGCTGGCCATATGCTTTGTAACATCCCTCAGGGTGTTAATGAGGGCATCACAGACTATTTGCTCCTGAATTGACTCTTAAGAGATGCCACTCAACTCCACTGGTTGTCCTGTGGCCTTTGTACTGCTGATCAGCTTTGAGCTTGGTGGTCCAACCAGCTTTCAACCCACCTCGTTATCTAGGTAATTGGTGACTATCTCACTCATTCAGCTATCAGGTTACCAAGGGAGATGGCACTGAGAGCTTCACTAAAGTCAGTTTCTGGCTCAATCAGAACCAAAGAGCTGATGCTCCACCCCCAGTGCAGCAGCCTGCTTTGACAGCTGCCCCAAACAGACCCTCCAGTCCTCTCTTCAAAACCTCTACCGCAGTTGCTCACCAGATCCCATCTCCCATCTGAACTGGCTTTGCTCTCAGGCTACCCACCTTGCTTATGCCCATCTGCTTTTCAATAATTGCTGAACCTCACAAGGGTGCTTCCTGCAGCTGGACCAGGTAGGTAGGCAGGCAGACTTTTCATGGAGTGGACAGGTTGTTGATACATGGCCAGACCGGCTCTCAGAGCTCTTTGCCTTGCTGTGCATCTGCTGTGCAGTCTGATAATCAAAATTCTTAATCCTCTCAAACATGTACATGTGCTGATACTGAGTCTGGTTTACCTAATGAAGCTTGGGGTAGAGTGGTCTGTTCCAGTAAACACCATGCAGACCAAGGGCCTGGCAACCTCCTATCAGATTTTGCCCTAGGAAACAGTAAAAACTCTGAGAAATACTGGGGGGCTAGGATCTGGCATTTGTGGAAAGTGCTGAGGAGTAAACCACAGCTCACAAGAGGCTTGGGCCCCCACAGGCTATGCCATTTGGGGAAACAGCTTTGGTTTTGTTTATTTTGTGCAGTCTGTTTGTTGACTCTTTGAACTGCGTTCTGTGGGAAGAGCTTAGGGAAATCTTGGGCTAAGCCTGTCCTGGGCCAGTGAGAGAGCCCAGTACTGAATGGTTGACAGAAGCCAGATGCTTGAAGGAGTGTCTTGCTGTAATTAGTGTGCTGGCAGAGGATGTGTAGGTGGCACTGAGGCTGAAGGCCTCTTTGGATTAAAGGAGGCTGTAGAGCTTGTGGATTCAAACATTGCACTGTTGCATATAAGTTGGGGATGATTCCTCCAGTAAGTAAAAAGGTAGGAAAATACAGTCTTGGTGGAAGGTATTTCAAAACTTTCTGCACTGCTATTAAATTACTTAAGTCCTTGCAAAATGGATAGCAAGAAAAAAGCTATCCACATATGGCTCACAACACTTATTTCTGATCTTCTGAACCCAGAACAGAAATCCCTGTGTAGTGAGAAGGGAAGTTGAGCGTAACACTTGGGCAAGAGTTTGGGTAAAGTGTGCAGTAGAGCTCTCCTGCTCTGTGAACAGCAGCACTGCAACCGATTCTCAAAAGTTAGCTTGTCTTGGCTCCTGGCACAGTGGAGGAGGGAAGACAAGTTAGAGTACTTCTGAACCAAGCACTGACCTGTTGCTGCTGTCTCTGATGGCCAGGACTTTTACATGGATGAAGAGTGGACAGGGGACAGATGCTGACTACAACTTGGAAAAGGCTGTGGAGAGATGAGGAGGTGAGGCACCCCGAAGCTGCAGTGTTATGGACATGCCAGGTGCAGCACTAGAAGGGCAGCTTCCTGAGCCAGTAAAGGTCTGTCCATACCCAACTGACTACTGTGTCATAGTGCTTTGTTGGGTCTGCAATTTCTAAGGCATTTCCAGAAACAGTCTTGCTTCTCTTTTTTTTTCTTTCCTTGCTCTCATCAAAGAAGCATCTGTAGGTTTTAAGCTAGTCCGATCTCTTGATTTTCCTTGTACCTGACAGTCTGCTATGTCCAGCTGCTCACGGTGCCAGATCGGAGAACCAACCCTGTGTTGTTTGAGATACATTCCCTTCATTGCACTTGCTTGGATGAATTGGGGGCCATTCATGTCCTGTCTTCAGAGTGGTCCATGGAATTCCCTCTTCAAAACCAACATGACTGATTTAATTTATTTTCTTTTCTTGTGGAGGACTGTCTTTCTTCATGCCTGTCAGCTGACATTCAGCATGTTGAAAGCAGAGCAGTGGGAGCCCTGGTCATTGCAGCCAGTTGTGCCACAGAAATGGCTGCTGTTGTGCTTGTAACAATGGGGAATTACCTGGGTGTGAAAGGAAGCAGTTTGTCAGCAGTTAGGCAGCTATGGAGTCTGGGCTGTCTTACAAGCTCCTGTCTGTTCTCAAGACCTTCAGAACAAAAACGGAGACATAATGAGATGTACGGGCAGTAACAAATGCTGTCTCTCGTTTTGTTGATGCTGGAAACAGGCATTTTGCTGTGCTGAGTTTCCTTGTGAGTGAAGGATGTTAGTTCCAGGGAAATTGTGTTCTGACAATTGTCAAGCACATTCCTACTCATCCCTTTGGGAGCCTTGTCATTGGAGTTGCAGAGCTGCAGATGGTGTCTGCAGAATGATCTCACTGATGCAGGAGCAGGTTTTGGTGAGGAGGTCTAGTAGCAGCAGTACCTGAGAAGCCTCCTCCTTTTGCTGAGCCTGACAGCAAGGTCCTTCTGCTCCTGCTACTGGCCTCTGCCCAAATCCCTCAGTACATGAGGTAGCTCCTAGCAAAGCTGGAGAGGCTGCAGGAGCCCAGCCAGGTGTCCAGCTAACATTTCATGAGGACCAGGTTTTTCCTTTGCTTCTCTCTGCACTGTCAATTCTTCTGCTGGCAGGTAAGATGTTAAAGGCTGCATGGCCCCTATTGATTCTACGCAAGGGTTGTTTTTTTTTCACCCTCTGTCCGTAGAAGCTTTACACGCAACATCTTGTTCTGTGCCTTTCATCTCAGGCTCTGGATCAAGTCTTACGGAGATCGGGTGCAGCTGCAAGACTGCTGGAGGGGTTTTTATCCTCACATCAGATGGAGCTGGGGCAAAGAAAAAAAAACAAAGGGTAAATCACAGAGCCAGCAATTTTCTTGGCATCTCTGGGGTTGTGGCTCCTCCTGCCCCTCCGGCCTTCAGAAATGTACTCGGCAGAGCTGCCTGGGTAGAAAAACAAATGCATCCCAAACCAAAACAAACAGAGCTGGGTGTTGGTAGTGGATGGGCCAACACTGCGTACTGGCGTCATCTCTGCCCGCTGCCAGCACGTTGTCATAGGAACAGCTGGATTATTTTACAATCCATCTGTAGAGCCAATTCTCCAAAGGAGTAGCCTGGAGGGAGGGGAGAGGGGTGGGCAGAGGGAGCAGTGCTGTATTTTCTGGTAACTGGAGAGAGGAGGAGTACTGGAGAGAGGGAGGGAAGGATTACCCGTGAGAGCCATCTATCACAGCCTGAAACCACAACCAGTCATTTCCAGATAACTGACTCTCTGCTGTTCGGTGCATCTGGGAATTAAGAGCTGCCCTGTGGGAGAAGGAGGGCAAGGGAAAAGGGGAGTCTTTTTGAGTTGAGGCTGATAACGTGTGTATTACAGCGTGTTGTCCTGCAGTGACTATGGCTCACCAGCTGTGGGGAGTGCTGTGCACCTGTATGGGGTCCCACCACCTCAGAAAGTTGGATCTGATCAAGTAATGGGTGTTAGCTCACTAGGAAAAATATTCATCACTGTTTCCTTTGCCCTCTCTGAAATATTTGTTGCCCTGTTTCCTTTCTGGAAGCTCCTTGGCTTCTGTTTTGAGGGTGCAGAGGACTGAGGGTAGCATAGATACCAAAGCCGAGGTTTAGTCATGGTGCTGGTGAAGGCTATCGTTCCAAAGTGAACACGCTTGGTCTGAGGGCAGGATGTTTGCTCTTTAAGTGAGCTCCAGGCCTTGTGGTTCAGCAAGTCACACTGGCTTTGTGTGGGGTGAGTACCCTGCAGTGAAGATTTGGTGACAAAAACAAAGGACCTGCAGCGGTTGTGAGAACAACCTTTGGTCTGATACAGCTGGGGCTGCTGCTCTTCTAGAAGGGGATTCCAGGGGGATGGGAAACCTCCGGCCGTGGGAGTGCTCCCGGCCCTGGCTGGAGGCGGGATAAGGCGGAGAGGTTTGACGGGAGGTGTGAGCGAGAGCCGTGTCTACACCCGCGGGATCCGAAACGAGACACCCCCCGTTCCCTTTTAGCCCGTTTAGGTGTCAGAAGCGGTGTCCCGGGCCCGGCGGTGAGGGCGGCGCTGCGAGCCGCGGCCGGCAGAGGGCGCAGCCGGGCGAGCCTGGTCCCCGCGTGGCTCCCCGCCGCAGCTTGCTGCTGGTCTGGTCTCGTCTGACTCGGCCTTGGCAGGGAGTCCCGGGGCCACGGCGTGGCCTGGGCCTGTGTTGGTGCTCCTGGAGCTGGAGCTCCTCGGCATTGCCAGGGCACTGCGGCTCCCGGGCGTGCCCCGGCCGCAGCGCTCACCTTAGCTGGGGAAAACACCAGGGCTGGCCGCTGCCAGAGCCACTGTGCTCTGCCACCTGGCTTGGCCAAACCTATCTGCCAGGATAGGTGAATTAAACTGCTGTAGAAACTAGGGTTGTGCTTCCCTCTTGCCAAGTCATCTGGCAGCTCTGAGGGGCCTGACTGGCTCTGGAGACCCCTTCCCAGGGAAGCCTACTCACAGGCAGTCTTTGCCAGAGCTGGAAGGACAAGTTCAATTTTATTGCTTGATTTTGAAGTGACGTGTGCATGATAGATAAGAACCACAGAATGCCAGTGAGTTTGGGAGAGTCTGGCATTGTGATTTTGCCCTTTATCAGAGTTCAGAAAAGATACTGAGTAATTTTCTGTACTTCACTTGGTGTTTTTATCTCATATATAGATTGATGCTGTATATGTAGACTACAGCCTAGTGCAGATTTGAATGGGAGGTTTCCATCCTGTACCTTACTAGTTCTTAACATTTTAATAAAATACAAGTCAGAGTTGAAAAGGCACTGCAGTATCTTCTTCCATCCCTCTTGCTTTCTCCATTCTTCTGGCTTCTCGCAGTGGTCTCTGTTGACCCTGCCACTGAAGACTTGCAGCCCCCTTTACTGGGACAGTTGGCAGGTCTTTGAGTACTCACATCCAGACTAGCTTTCAGCTTGTGGACTTCTTTACCAGCACATCTCCAAACTTGTGAGAAAAGCTCCAGTGAGAACTAGCAGCTTCAAAACCTTTGCAGGGTTTGGACTTACTAGTCAGGACACCTGCTTGAAAAAAATGACTTATGGACTTTTTTAGTAGTACAGTTTTGGACCTGGCCTCTGTTCTACAGGAGTTATTTGCAGATGAAAATAGCACTGGAGGTCAGAGCTTGATCCATAAAACTATTATAAAGAAAATTATTTGTCTGGCATGTAAACCGCCACTCCAGTTATTTCCACATTTGTGAGGAGATACAGAGATTCCTCTTTTCTCATTGTATTTTTGGTCTCTACTGCTTTGGGGACGTATTTGAGGGGGCAAGCTGCAGGCAGTGACTAATGAAGTGTCTCAGATGTCTTTCCATGACAGATGTCTTTCCATGATGAGACAGTCACCAGTGTGGAAAATAATGCAATTTTTCAGGGGGGAATTTTGTCTCTTGTTCTTTGCTATAAGGAACCCACTTTTTTGTTCTTCTTTATTTTAGCCTTCAGCAGAGGAGGAAGATTTAGGGGGTTTCAGGCAAGTCAGCAGAACCCTTTTTTCTAGAGCTTCAACAGATTCTGATCACTATGATGTTCAGGTTAGTCTTTGTTTCCAACTTATCCCCAGTCTCAACTGTTATTAATTTACCTGGACTCATCTCCAGTGCAGCCCATCACACTGGTGCTGCGCTATCACTTGATAAGACCTGCCAACCCTGCTGCTGTTGCAAGGAATCTATTGAGTCAAGCTTGGCCAGAGCTGTGGCACCAGGCAATGCAGTGAAGCAATAGCAGTGGTAGCCCCCAGCATGCTGATATGCAAGCAGGTGGCTGCTGCCAGTGCATGGGTCAGCTCTTGTGATGTGTGTAATGACAGCAGCAATTGCTGGGTCCCCAGATTTTGCATGCATGCAATGTAGGATCTCTGGTTGGTTGTGATACAGCTGTATGGGGCTTTTACTCTTCAAAAGGCTGGTGTTGATGGTAATAGGACTGTCCATCTGTAGAAATGAAGACAAGACAGGGAAGCTGGGGCAGGATGGTGGGAAGGAAGCGGAGATAAGAGAAAATAGAATTGGTACAGGGCAATTGCAGGAGAGCAGAGGAGGTGTGACATTGTCTTTTATGGGGAGTACATCCCCTTGGTGTGGGTTCAGGGAGGAGTAGGTAGCTGAGAACGTTATTATCCTGTGTAATTGTTTGGACTAAGCCTGATCCACTTTAGCACTTTGAGGGTGCCATGTGGTAGCTGGAGCTCAGCTCTTCTCCAGGGGTTCCCCAGTGATGATAGGTCCCTGAGAAGGTGAACCCAAGACCCTGGGAAGTGACCAAGGGTTCAGCACCCAGGCTAATGTGCCACTGCTCCTGCCAGTGGTGGTGACGACGCCAGAGCAGGGAATACACACGGCAGAATTAGAGCGTGCTGCTGCCCAACTCCTTCTGCCTTTTGAGTTCTGTCTTTTCTGAAGTAGTACTGTGTGAGGCACTGTGGCCAGTGATGGATCTGGGCCTCCTGTGCTTGGTTTTGCATCCCCAGAAAATAAGCAGTCCAGTTGAACCAGCACTTGGCTGCACTTCCAGAGAGAGCTGCCCACGCAGAAAGGAGCTTCAGACACTCCAGTGCATTGTTTGTCCAGGTTTTCCCCAAACTCCTGTGTTTGAGAGTGTGCTCTGAGGTGTCCAGATGCTTTTTTGAAAAGGATCATTAACAGACAGTCCTTCAGAGACCCTGAGCGTGTTTGTTATCTTGAACTGGAAATGTAGATAGGAGTTGTGCTGCTGGGTCTTGACATTTGGTGCCCTTCCAAGCATCAAGTATACCACTGGCCTTTGAGTAGTGAGGCATTAAAATATAATTTTGTAACGTGTCAGAGTTGATTCCTTTCTCTGATTGCAAGAGCCTTTCTGCTTGCAAGCTTTTCAGTCTCCTAAACTAGGCCTCAGTTGCAATTTCTTTTCTGAAGGAAACATGGTCAGGTCAGCTTTGGCCCTCCAGTGTAGTCTTTATCTAGTAGCAAATTTACTGGAGTCGCTTGATCAAAAATAAAGATCAAGTGAAGACCTTCTCCAAAAAAACCAAATGTGCCTTTGGTCATCATGTTTACAACCTTGGTATTGCGGCCATGATATCCTGCAACAGAGAAGTGCTTAAAAGTACAGACAAATGTGAAACTAATTAGCTCAGTGTCATTGTCCAAGCTGAATGAAATGCTGAAAGAAAATAAACATTCACAGTGAAACACAGCATGGTTCTAAACAAATTCTTTCAGCTTTAGTAATAATCTGTAGCACTTCCTTACTAAGTGAATGACTGGAGAAGTCTTTATTTTAAAGCTAGGGTTGTACTCTGACACCATCACTGCCAAGTCCGTGTGGTTCAGCATGGATCTGCTTTTCCAAAGGGCTTTTGCCACAGAGGCTGGGCCAGGCTTTCTCTCTCTCCTATCAGTGTGTTCATGCAGGCAATCATGGTAGCTGCATTTGTCAACTAAGCATGCAGCTGCGTGCACAGTTTTTCCTGTTGCTTTGGACTCCTGCCTTTTAGAGATCAGGCCATGAGTGATTTAGGCTTTTAAATTGGCTTTGCAACTAGTACAATCCCTGAGAGTGCCTTCATTTCCAGAGGTAGCTGGTCAATGGATTTGTCTTTAGAGAAAGAATTTTCTATACTCTGCCCTGAGTGGAGATTGTCGGCTGCAGGGAGGGCTGTAGCTGCAGTTGTTTGCTGTGAAATTCCCAAGATTCCCCTCGCCATCCTCATTTAAACATCCCCCAGCCCTGCTATAAACAAGTGAGAGACACTCACCCTGCACCCTGGCTGAGAGCCAAGGATGTTGGGCGCTCTGGCTGGAGACAGGAGAGCACAGAAAATGGTGTCAAGACATGAATCATCTCAGTGAGAATTGACAGTCACCATCAACAAAACCAGACTAACCTGGGGTCGCTGCTTAACAAGCAGTTTATTTCTCATCGAAGTTACGACGTGCGGGCGAGCTGGAAAGGCAGCAGAGCACTGCTGGCAAGGAGCTGCCTCTGCTCCATGCACATAGGGCACCTCCTGGCTGTGTCCTGTACCTGTAGGGCTGTAGAGGTAGTGTATGGGCCTCTCAGCTGTTTCTGGATGATTTCCTAAGGTGACAAAGCCTATGTAATCATGCTATTTATCATGGGGCCATTCTAGCAACTTTTGAACATGCTGGACAGTTTCAACCAAATTTGAGAGAAGAGTAGAAATTTCCAGGACTGTTACACTTCTACAGGTTTTGTGGCACTCTGCAGACAGTCAAAACCAGACCAAATTCAGCGCCAGGCCACGGGAGAGGTATGGAGAGTGCAGCTGGTGTGACCCCTATACAGAGCGTGTGTGCATTGGTGCCACAGCCAACACACACATACATCAGGACTAACCAGTGCAGGGGGTGGGAAGAGGTGGGAAGAGAAAGCCAGGATTAAAACAGTGTGGGAGAGACATACAAAGGCAAAGCACACTGATGTGGAAATTGGCTCACCAGCTGTTTTCTTCTGTTCCAAGATCTTTATCCAGACTGGCTTGTGCCTCTTAATTCTGGAAAGAAATTTAGACAATCTGTGCTCATGAGTGAAGAGTTAGACACACCTCCGTAGCTTCACGCACTGGGTGAGACTCGCTTGGTTGGCTGCATCCTAAGCTCCTCTTTAACCAGGTTTGAAGCTTGAAAACTACCTCCATCCTGAGGGACTTTGGGGGGATTTAGTTGCAGCCTACTAGCTTTTGGCAAGTTTCCAAAGTGGCATGGCTTCTTTTCTTGGCAGGTCCTCACTGTCTGGTCTGTATATGCTGACTCCTTGACACAGGTGTATGGGACAGCAAAGACTAGGAGGATGCTACATGGCAGGTGAAGTTTTCCTTTGGTACTGCCTATGCAGAAAGTTCTTGGGCCCACAGACTTACGGGGTTTTTTTGATATAAACAACCTCATACCCAAGCAGCGACCATAGTTTTTGCCTTATGGAGTTACCATGTTACTCTGGAAAGGTTGTAGCTCTGTTTTGCAAGGTGATTTCTTGCTGTACTGATGGCAGTGGGTCCTCACGATTAACTGCACATCCTGTGGGATTCCTCCTTCCTCTGTGCCACACTGCAGGGCTTCTCATTTGGGCTGATTTGCTGGGTCCTCTGTGTGCTCTGTGACTCTGGGTCACCTTAACCAGCCACCCTCCTCTCTGAATCAGGAGTGCATGGCCTCTTGTCTGTGGCTCAAGGGTGCAGCCAGCCCCCTCTGGTCGCCATGCCCCCAGCTTCTGGAAGGTTGTACAAGGAAAGCTGAAACTTTTTTGCCAGAGGTGGGGGAGAAAATTCAGTCTCCAGCAGACCTGGAACAATGAACAGCTAGGAGAAGGTGTGCTTCCAGGACACATGCCAGCGCTGAACCAGCACCAAGAAACTACGGCAGATTTACAGAAATGCCACAGGCAAAACGAGAGCTGTGGTAATTCACAGGCTCCCCAGGTTTGACAGGCAACCATCCAGCTTCACCTCTTGTATAAGACTGGCCCCTTCATTTAATGTAGTTATCCCTGTCCCACACCCAATAATATGTGCTTGCCAGCAGTGCTTTTGGGAAGTTAACCAGCCTCAGTGCAAAGTCGAATGGAGACAGGGAATCTACCATGCCCACAGGTTGATCAGCCACACTCTACAAAACAGTATTTTATTTCTAATCAGAAGCTGCCTGATTATGGCATCCGGCTATAGTTCCTGTTCTTCCTTTCTTTAGCAGATTAAGGACTTTTTGAGTGCCCCATGTTTACTCCCTGGGATTACAGTGGGATAAAGGCACTTTCTTCTGTTTGAGGCACCCAACAGGCTGAGCTTACTATGGGGCAAATAGTGCAGCTCTGAGCCAGTGGAGTATCTTCCCTCTCCGTCCCCCCAGTGGTCAACACCCCTTTTAAAGCAGGGAAGTAGAACTTTTGCCAGTGCTGTACACTGGTGTCACCTATCTTCCTTTACCCCTTCCCACCCCGTCTTTCTCTGTCTACTCTGAGGACTTGGGCTGGATTCTAACCCATATTCCCAAAGGGAAGTACTGAGAGCCATTTTATATGATGCAAGGTGCATGTTAAATCAGCAATAAAACCAGCAGTAACAGAAAATCTTTTCTGAGTTGTAAGGGTCAAAAGGAACTAATCATTGCAGGAAAATGGGCTCTCTTGTCTACACAGAGGGTAGAAGAGAGAGAGAAAAGAAAGTGCTTTAGAAGGGAGAAAAGAAAGAAAGGTACTTGCAGTGTCCCTGTCAAAACCGAAATAAATCTCTGAAGAGAGAGAGGAAACAATGGCAGCAGAAAGCTGCCAGAGTGATGGCAGAGCAGAGCTTTGGGAGCAGATCTCTTCTGGCTAAAGGCTGCCAGCTCTGGACCTTTGTGGTTAGTTTGCTTTGGTGAACCCAGTAACTGCTGGCATGTACTTGTCTTTCTCTTCCATGGACTGTTTGTTAAGCAGGCAGAGTGGTGATACTGAGGGCAATATCCTAGCAGGAATGTAGCTGAGCCATTGGATCAAATACTGGATTTGAACCAAACCAGTCCTGTTTTGGAGCAACTAGACTGACTGGTGGGCTGGAAAAAGCTCTGGGGAACCTTGACCAAGGTTGCTAGATAGCAAAGTAGCAGGAAGTTTCCATCCAAAAAGGATCCAGGCAACATCTCATTATGGTAAACAGAAGAAAGCCTTGTAGTTCTGTGATCCTTAAGCATAAGGGGGAGTGGATGAGGCTGCAGGGAGCAGGCTGACAGCCCTGGGAGATTTTATACTGACAGAGCACATCTGTAGAGGAGAGCTGCCAGGCTGTCGTGCAAACCCACTGGGGGACCATCTCACACTTTGAGCACAGGCTGTCTGCATCTCCAGGGGCTCCTTATACCTTCCTGGACATGACTGCAGGTGGGGAAACAGGTCAAATCATCGGCATTATTAACAGCAAATCTGACATCTGGGCTGGCCAGTGGAACAGCCCAGGCATTTGCTTTGTTTATTTTTCTTCTGCCTTTGGTGCTTTTACTCATTACAGAAGGCGGCCTGAGTGCGTTGCTAACACACTGCTCAGGGTAAGCTAAATGAAACTCTCACTATTTTGAGGAACCTAGCTCAGGCATTTTTTTAATAACTGCTGCTTTTGTGTGATTCTTGGACAAATTGAAACTAAAACCTCTTCCCCAACACACTGTTTTTGTCTGTTGTGCTGGTAGGCTGCTCTGTCCTTGCAAATCTCCAACATATTGACATACCTTGAGTCTGCTCTCACTTGGCCTAACTTGACACTCTGGAGTAATTTCATTAATGTCAGTGGAGGCATTTCCTCTTTACGCTGGCGCAGAGCTAGTTTGGATGTGAGCCCCCACCATGCACAAAGGAGAGCTGCAACTCTCCCCTGCTGCAGCTAGCAAGATCTGTGCAACAGAGGTGAACCTGCTGGAATGCAGAACATGAGCATGAACCGCTGAGGACTAGGGAGGACACCTCTTCTTCCTCTGGCTTGCAAAGGTCTCTGCCATGAGAAGGTTTCCAACTGGAGGCTGTTGATTTCCCCTATACATGCTCTATAGCACAAGGGAAACCGACCTTTGCATTGATTATGACCTCTTTAGAGATGTTCTTAGAGGTTCCTGCTCTCCTCCTGTTTCTTCTGTTTCTTGCCACTTCCAAATGCACCCATCATCATCCTGGTGCCCGGTATCATGAACCGCTTCCTCTCATGACAATGGGGCTCAGAGTGTTAGACTCTTTGGAGCAATTAGCATCTATTTTTAGTTGAGCTGCTTGCAAGAGCAGTTGAGTAGGTGTAGGTACAGTGTCGGGATGAGTTCTTGGGGGCTTATGACAGCTGAGATGCTAAGCAGAGCTCTGGTGAGTCCAGCAGTGGGAAGTTCAGTGATCCCTCTGGGGGGGTTGCAGGGAGGGGGCTGGAGTGGGTGTAGCTGGTGATATGCATAGGCAGCCAAAACCTGGTGGTGTAATGTCTGAGACAGTCTGAGTTTGGAAAAGGCCCCGATGATATCACCCTGCAGATCTGTTAACAGCAGAGTGCAGGAAAGGAAATGTTCACAAGTCCCTTCCAAATCTATAAAGGAGAGGAATTAATGCTCTCTCTTCCCATCCCCACTGCTATGCTTAGAAACGGCTTTCATTCACCACTAGGCATCAAAATGGTAATTTCTTTTTCTTCTCCTTGCTTCTGCCAGATCTCTGCCACATGTAGTGGAGAGTGCTGAGGGCAGAGTGTGAGAGCAGTGGCTCTCATCTCCACAAGCTCCCTGTGAGGACATTGAATTCTGCATATACCATTCTGCACTTTTACTCAATCCACTTCTGGAAGAGATAAACAAGCACTGATGCTTTCAGTGCTGCCACAGAGCATGCAAAAATGAGATTAAGTTCTGCAGGAGCTCTCCCATGCTACTTCTCCTTTGTGGCTGCTCATGCTCTGCCGCTCTCTGTCCCCCCGGCTGCACTGCATGACTGCCACCTTCCATCTGAGCCCCTTCCAAGTCCTGCACTGGGGGTGTGCTTGACTGCAAGACCTTGCCTGTTCATTGTGGCTGTAGCCAGCACAGCACTGCCCCTCAGCTTAAGAAAGCATCTCTTTTCTGGAGGTGGGGAGCAAGACCATGCAGAGATTTAGTTGCTCTCAGCTCTGCTTTTTTAATACGATCCACCCACTGTCACAGGATCTTTGGGAGGATGGGAGGGAGAAGCCTGAAGCTGGAGCCAGTTAATGGGAATTAAGTGAGCAATACCCAGCACAGCACAAGGAACATGAAGAATGATGTCAACCAGTGACTGCATGAACTAGGCAATTATCTTTGTGATTTTTCTCAAACCAAAATGTGGAGAATGTGTGTGAAATATTTCCCCCTAGAGCTTCATGCAGCAAGGCCTGCAGACTGACAGGGCTGGTGTATTGTACTGAGAATTAGTGAAAGCAGAGCCTGTTAAGCTGCTTTAACAGGAAGAGCATTCTCTTTTGCACATAGCCTTGCTTTCCCCCTTCCCTAGCACTCAGGAGCATGGGCAGGTCTTCCTTCTGCCGTCTGTGATGGATGAGATCAGCGTGGAGCTCCCGCCCTCCTGCTCGTGAAAGATCCAATGTCATGGGCAAGCTGAGGAAGGGGCAAAGCAGCTAACAACACTTCCCTATGGCTTTCATAAAAGCTCATGTCCTGAAGTCACCTTTCAAGCATGGACACGTGTCGGCAGACTTGCTGAAAAAGGGCAGTGCTAATTTGTTTATGCTTGTGAGCATCAACTTGGTAGCAAGCATGGTCCTACCCTTATGGAAGCAGAAAGAGGTGGAATTGACTTTCCAATAACTTTCACTGATTCTTGGAGTGCGGCCTAAAGGACAGCAGTGGGGAGCAAGTCAGGCAGGGGGGCTGTGTTGTGTTATGGCTGCAGGAAAGGTCAGTGTGATTTTCCTCTCAGAGGAGAGAAGTGAGAGTCTTTCCTTGAGTAGTTCACCAAATATTGTGTTCTGAACTGGGGGTATTGGAACTGTTGACAGACCGGGGAGGTAGATTGAGCATAGTGCTAACCAGTTTAGCCAAAAGATGACTAACTTAGGGGAAGTATTGTTGCCTCCAAACATCTGTGAGGAGATGGGGATTATGTTAGCAAAGGAGAAAAATTTAGACCAAGCATCAGGAAAGTACTTCCTAGAAGTGAACTGTGTCTCCCCAGGGAGGGGGTGGGAGTCCCATATCTGGCAAGATGGAAACAACAAGAAGTAATAACAAGTCTTATTACTTGCTATGTAATGATAACAAATAATGTAAAATGAGTCTTGATAAAGAGGTAGAGTTCTCTGATAACAACCAAGTGCATAAGTAAGGGATAAGTAGGGTGGGACCTGGGGGGTTTCTGATACTAGCAGTGCACACCTCGGTGTTCTGCTAACATCCTTGAGCCATAAAGCCTGTATTTAGACTTTTGTTCGCTCAATACTTTGGAGCAGAGATAAGTTCAATTCCTGGGCCTCTTCTCTGAGATTTTTCATTTGAAGGAGATGAGTCTGGTACAGCGATGATCAATTTGTGCTTTATTTGCTGTCAGTGGGATCCCAAAGACCCCTCCACAGCATTATTTCACTCCCATACTATTTGGAGTGGAAGGATCTCCCAGCAAAGAATGAAGAAAGGCAAATGTATGTTTTGAATGAGGGCTGTTCTGTGATATGAGCCAAGGGCTGGAGTGGAATCTTAAATGGACAATCACATCCAGGAGTATGTGATAAGCATCTCTGAGATGTGGCCAAGACTGTAGATGCCCTTGCTAAAGGGAGCCCTGCCTACAGAGCAGAGAGAGCTGTAGATGAGAAGAACAACCGGGTCTATGAGCCCAAGTGAGCCCCAGACACCCAACTTACAGGGCCAGGCCCCCAGGTTCTCTGCAACTAGTTTCTTGAAAAGAGACTAGTAACAATCTCCTATTTACACACCACTCAAAAAGGTGGAGTTAAGGCCAGGGCTCTTTAGTGTTTGAGGGCTTTTGGTTTTAGTGAATGATCAGTCCTTGATTTGCTTTGGTAACTGTGGAGCAAGATGGCAGCATTTAGTCTTCTTTGCAAACTTGAGGCCTTGGTCTTGTTTAGCATGGGCTGTAGTGCCAGCCCTGGAGGGTTAAAATGTGACAGGGAAACACCCTTCGCTTGTGTCCTTGCCTACTTGGTCTGTCAATGATTGGCTCCTAAGTGGTAGTCATAAGGTAAGAGGGAAAATATGACTGAGAGGGTGCTGGGAGAATTGTGCCAGTCCTGTGCATCACCTGCTCCACCAGTGGAAGAGGAAATGGATGACTCAGGGCCTGGGAGCACAGCAGGGGCAGGAGGGAGGTGGCAGCTGCCTTATAGGGTCCAGGCTGAGAGTGGCTGAATGCCTTCCTTGGGGTCTGCCTCTGTTCCCAGTAAGCTTTGTGAGCGATGAAGGAGAAGAGTTTCTAGCTCAGTCTTACAGCAACCACACTTCATGGAAGTGTGAGACCAGAGGGCACTTGACTGTGTGAATGTGAGACATAGGCAAACACAGACAAGACAATAAAGACAAGAAAGGGGCTGGTGACTAAATTCACTTTTTATCCTGGAGCAGGTTTGTTGGAGTACAGCCACATCTGCACAAGGAGTCCTCTCATAGTCTACTGGGAAACAAGCACAAAGGGAAAATAAACTATAAGAATTAGGCACTTCAGCAGCTGGATCAGCAAGACCATTGTCCACAGATATCTCAAAAGAGGCTGCATTGTTTTAGAGACACTTCGTCTCCCTCAGTCCTGCTGCTTTCTCCCAGTAACCAGACTCCCTATGTGCTCCTACCAGGTACTTGTTAAACTTCTATGCAGAGCTTGGGGGAGCCGAGTGCAGAGGGTGAACAGTGTGTGTTGGGTTGGATGGGATGGCCATCCTGGGCATGGGGAGCACAGCATGCTTGCTTGGATATCCAGCTGAAAGCTCATAGAGGCTTCCTGTTCCCCCAGGCTCAACCCAGTACAGCCCGGCACATGTGGGATGTCTTCAAACTGTGTGTTGCTTATAGAGGCTTCCAAGGATGCTTCCAGCTTGCCCTGATGTGCAAACTGTACCTCCTCTTCCTCCACAGCCTTGATGGCCCTTCCTCAGCTAAGGACTGTCTTCCTCTTCTTTCTCCTGTGAAAGGTTCAGTTCCCTGTGTTCTTGAGACTGAAAGAACAGAAGTAATACCCAATGCCCTTAGACCCATTTTCCGTCATAAGAACCTGCATGGCTCACCCAGAGCAAGCTCAGTACATAGAAATGGATCATGTACCACAAGAACAAGTGTCATGAGGAGTGGGATAATGTGGGACAGAGCCAGTCTGCAATGGCAGTGTACATTCAGTGGAAAACATGGTCAGCTTTTCTCCCAGGTGCTGCAGATCTGTGAAGGGAGCCCCAGCTGACAGCACACACACCATGTGCCGTATGAAAGGTACCTCAGAGTCATGTGAAACCCATTAGTAATGTCACCCATCACTTTTGTCTGGCTTGTGGATGGCCTGGCTGAGAGCTGACCAACTGTCCCTTTCCCACCAACCCCACCTCTCTTTTGTGACAGGGACACCTAAACCAAGCAAGAGTGGATAGCCCTGAGCTCACCTGTACTGAAATGGCTCCCACGGCTGGCTGCTGAGCTGGTGTGACACTGCTCAGAAATGTCTGACAGCAGGAGACTGAACTGATCTTGCCACAGGAAGAGGAACCATCACAGCCAGCATGGCCCTGCGCACCGTGACCCTTCCTACAGCACCAGCCAGCCTGGCCTTGCAGAGCACTAGTGGGAACAAGCACTGGGGGATGGTCATCTCTTCACTCTCCACCACCTCTGGCCTGGTTTGGGGGCTAGGTACTAAAATGTCTAAGGAATGGAGAGTCCCATGAAGCCAATGCTGGGAATGATCTGGAGTGTGAATTTCCCCCTAAAGGTGACCTGCCCTGGGCACCATGAGGGCCACGGAGAAAGCTAACTGTGCAGCTGAGGGGACGTGTGTGATTTGGCGAGGATAGGTTCTTTCCACAGAGGCTGCTAATTCTGCATGACCTCATCTGGGTTTGCTGCAGCTCTGCACTGTGAGTCACAGTGCACACAGTCCTTTGGTCACTGTGGCAGGCTGCAGGACTTCACAGTGGCCTTCTGCTCTGGCTAGGGAGGGTGACGCTCTCTGACTTGGCTGCCATGTGCTGTTTGACACTTTCCATTCGTGTGTAATAAGATCACTGTGATCTGCAGCAGCGGGTTGTCATCCTAAGATCTTCTCAGCAACAAGCAATACATTAGCTGGCCGAGAGTTGCACTCTAGAATGATGCCTGTATGAAAAAATTCCCCAAAGGAGCCCTTGGCAGTTCTTGGGAATTGAAGACCTTGGAGAGATACAGCCATTAGTGTGGGGCAGCCTGACTTCTCAAGGTAAAGCTTTACAGAGCTGAGTGGAGGGGAAAAAATACTTGGTATAAAAATAAAGCAGAACCTCATCATTCATTGCAAGGCAAGTGTTCCCTTCCTCATCAGCCTGCCCAGCACCCCTGGAAAAGCTGCTGCCATCAGTAGACCCAACCCCTTGACCGGAGGACTTTCTACCCTCCTTGTACCTACCAGTGCAGCTGAGCCCTGAGACTCTGCAGATTCCCAAGCTGCAAGCACTGGGCCATGGGTACCAGATTAGCTCTTTTTATTTCCTTTCATTTAGCAGGATCCTGCAGAGCTGGGCAGCTGCCAGTCAGTCTGTCAAGACGTGAACTATTTTGGGAATTTTTATGATGGAACAATATTTTTTTGGTAAACAAACGGAAAGCTGTTAAACAGGGACCTTCACCTCACAGCTCCCGGTTCAGCTCCCTCACTGCTGCGATGCCACAGTGACTGTACTGTCCACTCAGCAGAGCTCCCTTCATGGCTCCAGCAGGGGCAAAACAAATAGCAGCTTTTTTTTTTCCCCTTTTCATGAACTCCTCAGGAAAAAAAAAAAGCCCCCCAAAGAAAAAGAGAAGAAAAAGTGTAATTCTGGCTTAAGCAGCAGAAGCATTTTCTTGGTGGACTTAACCCCTCACATACCGGAGGGCAAGCTATACATTGTCTCTGTGTGTTGTGTTATCTGACCATGCAGCATGTAGCCACATCCCAGACTGGATTTCCTCAGGACTGCTGGAACACTAATCCAACCAGCAGTGACACAGGGCTGGCTGTGCACAAACGGAAGACTTCCTTTTTCACAATGTCTGTTAATAGGAAGCTCTGATGGAGTCACAGAGGAAGATGTTTGTATGGAAGATTTGAGCAGAGAAAGGGAGGGCAGAAACCCTTCCTATTCTAAGATGGAAGTCCTGCATTTCTCAAGAGAAAGACCCACACGGGGCCTGTGAATCCTTCTTGCTGCCAGGGGCTAAAGTTTGTTTCGTGATTCCTATGTATTGGTGGTAATAGAGAATCTAGTCTCACATGTATCTGCTCCAGCCTTTGGGGGAACTGATTGATGGCAATCAATTGGAATGAGCCAAGACATTTGTCCGCTCCACACATGCTTCATGCACGTCATGAAGGCGGTTTGTGGTTTTCCTTGGTTCTTGGAAAGTTCAGTCCAGTTTGTACAACAGTGCTGGCTCACATGGGCCCTACTGGCAGGCTGTTAACTCCAGAGCATGCAGATCACTGAAGTGTCTCGAGGGATGGTGTCTGCCTCTCTCCTCTGCCCCTTGTTCCACTGTAAAACTCATCAAGGAGCTGTAGTTTACTCCACTGAAAACTCACACAATGGGATCTTTTGCTTACCCCATCCTGATTTTGCCTTGGGATCTCTCCTGTAACTCATTAACTATTCTCATTCTGAGACTCTGCTACTAATGACTTTTTCAGAGGAGTCCTCAGTAAAGTTGCTGTTGAGCAACTGCACCATCTCCCTGCCCAGCTGTCTTCCCTTCTCTGTGGGCAGTTACAAGTCCTGCACTTTCCCCTCTCATCCTCCAGTTTCTTCTGTTTGCTTTTTCAGTCTTAGCAGGTCGGCTCTGGCACCTCTGTCCTTTAACCTTCTCCATTTCCCCCTGACGCTTCAGGGGATTTCTCCCATATGCATTCGTGCATGTGACCCTCTTCTCACCTACAGGTCTTCATCACCCTTCCAGGGCAGCTTCCCCACCCCACTGTTCCGTCTTTTCTTGCCCTCTGCACAGAGTGGCCTTCCTCAGTTCTGTAGTCTGCTCTGTGCTGTGTAGGAGCAGAACTCACTTGGCCCCACCATGGTAGAGCCAATGCTGTATGTTAGAGTTGAGTCTTCAGGAGTGCTGGGAGAATACTGGGTGGGCATCTCAGGAACGGCAGCAGTGGTGCTGTGGGAGAGATACACACCAGTCATCAAGCTCCCTGACATTTAAGGCATTCTCATCTCAAAGTCCTTTGGATCCCAAGTCTGCATATGAAACAGACACTTAAGCTGTCAGAATCCCTGCGGCTCATTTCTCCTGTGATTACAACTTCTGCCATCTGTTATTGGAGTCCCACTCCTATTTCCTCTTCTTGGTTTGGCTTCCCTCTCTTCACCCACTAACTTCCCCTCTTTTCCTTGCACCCCACATTTTAGCCCCATGTATTGAACTTATGTGTGCTTAGCTGGCCTGTCTGCCCCACATACTTCATCCCCAGCAAATAGCCCAGCTCCCTTCCTTTATCTTTTTCTCCTGAACTGGTTGTGCTTTCCTTGCAGGGTGTTATCTCTTTAGCACTCAGTGGCTAACCAAAGCAGTGTTGCTTAGGCCTATCACTCCGGTTCCTCCTGCTCAGCCTCATTCCTCCCCTAAAGAGGGCTTCTTTTTCTGTTGCAGTTTTATTTCTCCAGCCTTTATATATCTCAGTCTCCCCCAGATCCAGATGCACTTTGTTTTCTATGCAAGCCTGGGAGCTATTCTCCAGAAGGGTCGCCCCATTGGAGAGGGGACAATCCTACAGCAAGTCACACCCAATATAACATGTTCTGCTTATGCTTACCTTATGCATCTCTAGGCCTCAGCCTATAGTTGCCCAGCTCAGTCTTCATGCCAGGCTGTCAGAGCCAGCTTTACGATCCCCTGCTTGGGTTTGAGCATTTGTCACATGGAGGTGTGGCAGAATACATGGGTTTTGTCCTAGCAACTTCTCTACTGTGACATGACCACAACCACTTGTAGCTCTAGGCACTGGGCACCTAAAGGACCTGTTGCATCTATGGTTTTTACAGCTGTTCCTTCAGACAAGTTGTAGATAAATACACCCACAAGGCTGAGGGCAACTTAGACCCTCTGGCTGTGACAACACCCAGCTGGACTACAGAGTCACTGATGGGGACCCTCCCACAAAGGTGCCTTGTACTTGGGAGGAACAGGGAAGAGGTCTCGAATGGTGATGCTGACAAAACCCGTGCTCTGGGCAAGAGCTCAGAGTCCTGCCTCATCTTTGTTCAGTCTGCCTGTGCCTCCATGAAGGAAGTTCTTTCTCTCAGCTTCCAACCTGCAGGCATCTCCTGGTCCTCTGTTGTTTATGATACTGCAATTTGTTGCCTTGGAAATAAGTGCTGTTTTATCCCAAACAGAGCCTGCAGTTTCACGGCGCAATCAAGTGAGGAGCAGATGGTTTCCCCCATCTCTTCTGTTGTATTTCCCATTATCCTCGTCCACAGTTGGATGACAGGAATCTATGATTCAGTGCAAGTATTTGTGGCCTGGTTTTATCTACCCGTGTAAGCTGGGGAGCCATGTTTCTGCTGGGATATGACATGCCTTTGTATCTAGCATCACCATTTTGGCTTCTTGCAAGCAGAACTTGACTAAAAGCCTAAAATAAACAACTTGCTGACTTCAGTGGTGTCTATGAGTGGTGGGCAGAAGGAAGGTTTAACACGTGCAGTTTCTGTTTCGCAGGGCTTTGTAGTATCTGTCCATAAGCTTTCAGCCCCCTGCAAGCTCATTTTACTGTTTTATATATTGAACTTTGGACAATCTGCAGTCTCTTCAGATGTTGGCTTTCTCCTTTCCTGTAGCTCTCCTGGGCTGAAGCTCAGTGGCAGTTTGGCAGCAGCTGTGCTAGGTAGGACTTGGGGAGCTGGGTGGGGGCTAGGTCTTCATGCAAGTGTCTTTTCCTGGAAGCAGTTTTCAGAAGAGCTGTTGGTACAGGGACACAGTGGGGTCATGGCTCTAATGTGCACTTGGGGAATCAAAGAGATGTGGGGACTTTATAGGGCTGAGGAGCTTTCAGGATCTGAAATGGCTGGGATAATCAGCGCTTGCAAGCTTGAGATTAATTGCTTTGCAAACAGTTCTGCTTTCATTCCTCAGCGTTATTTGTGATTCAATCTGAGTTGTTTGAATTCTGTTCTGAAGCTTATGTCCTACCCAGCACTTTGCTGCTTGGGTACTGTCTTTCATTGCCAGAGCAAATGGGAATGAGTAAATTTAGGTTGGAGATTAACAGAATATTTCTTCCTTTCATAGCAGTAGGATCCTTGAGCAGTTTTCTAGTGTGAAGAGGGAGAGCAAAACCCTGATTGGTTTCAAGATTGAGCCTGGCTAGTTTATGAAGGGGATTATGCAAGTGATGCTGTTAGAGCTTGTGGCTGGATTTAGTGATCCAGTGTCTCTTTCAGTTCTATCTTTCTGGGAGCCAGCTATGTTTAAAATTTGTTTGAAGAAGGGAAAATTAGCCTCAAGGTTCAAATGTTCTGAATTTAAAATGGATAACAGAGCAGAGATGATTGAAAACTTTGGTTCTTGGATATCCTTGCCCAGCAGTGGGCAGGCTGCAGAGCTGGGGCAGTGAGAAGGTTGGCTTGTGGAAAGAAACAGAATTCTGGTAGTTCAGCATGGAAATGTGGCATGGGGAGGGCAAGGCAAAGCCCTGGGGAGGGGGATCATGAGTGATGGGGCAGGGAAGGAGGGCCAAATGCAGTACTGGGGAAGGGGCTGCAGGTTCATGAGATACGGGAGGAAGAGAAAGGAAGCGAGTTGCCTTTCCTACACATACCGTATCTGGCTCTTTTGCTTATCACTGAATTTATCCTTTCTGCAATGAGTAACTGACTAAGACTCCTTATGCTACACCATTAATCTGTGGTTTTCCATTAACAGGCAGGTGCTTGTACCCGAGGGACCACCATGCTGACTGCCAGAGATTCCTGGCACCGGGTACTACGGAGTTAAGCAGCCAGGCTGGAGTGTGCAAACAAACAGTGAGACCTGTAGTAACAGCCCTGCTTTGTATTAGTGGGAAGCACAGGCTCCAGCTTCTTCCGATTTCTCACCTGTCCAGACTGGTACAGAGAGAAAATGCCTCTTGGAGTTGCAGAGAAAACCACACCTATTTACAGTGGATTCCCCAGGGCCCTCCTGTGGGGTATTAACCCTTCAGCCCCGGGCCCACAGTCTCCCTTTGGCATGGAGAATGGCCCAGGTTCCTGGAGAAATCAGCCCTCTCCCTCTGCTGCAGGGATTTCTCTTGTTTGTGCCCCAGGGCATTGGCCCATCCACTCCCTAGAGCAAGTCCCTGTTTTCTCTTTCATCTATACAGTTATCTTGTCCCTTGCATAACTGCACTGGGGCTCTTTTGGTTAGAGCTGGGCTTCCTGACCCAGCTCCTTCCCAGAAAGCAGAACTTGCTCTGCTGTGTTTGGGTTGGACCTCTGATCATGTCTCTGTGTTTGTCTCAGACCCCACCAAGTTTCCCTGAGATACTAGCTCATCCCTCCCTCTGGAAATATCCTTGATCTCTTCAGACTTCTTCCTGGTCTCACTGTTTGCTTTCCCTCTTTTCCCTGGTTTCTGAGTTTTCTCGGAAGGAATCCCGTGCTCTGGCCTCCTCAGGCTGGAGTGTTGTGTTGTTGTTTTTCCTTTCGTCGCTATGGGCAGGGATTTAGAATACTGAGCCAAGGAGAGGGAGGGAATAAGGGAGGCAGTGAAAGGAGGGAGTACAAGGGGAGGAATGAAGAAAGTTAGGGAAGTAAGAAAGCAAAGCATGCAGGGGAGCCGGGTAAGGAAGAGACAGTGGAGAAATGAAATGGGGAAGGAGGATAGAGGGCATTGTGGAGAGAAACAATTTTGGATAAATGTCAAGGAGAGCTTTTTGATTGGTTCTTTTTTTAATAACACTATCACAGCAAACAGCAATATCCAGAGGAAGGCAAGGAACCCCCCTCCATCCGCCTAGGATACAAGACATGAGAGGTTATTCAAGGCAAAGAGATCCTTCAGAAAATGAACACCCAAGCCTAGAGCAGCCAGTAGGAACAAAGGCTGTGTCAGGGAAAATGTTAGATGGGAATTTGGCAAGTAAGGAGAGAATGTAAAGCACAAAGACCCAAAAAACATTACAGGACCTTCTTTCAGTCTGTTGGAAGTAGTAAGCCTGGGAGAGGGCTGACAGGTTTTCTGGGAACAGGGAAGAAAGTGGAGCTGCTAAGGAAGCTTAGGACACTGCAGAGGAGCTAAGTAATTCCTATACTAAAAAGAAAAAAAAAATAATCCTAAAATAGTGCAGCTCAGCTGCTACAGACAAGGCATCCTCAGGCAGTGAGAAATTCTAAAAGCAAAGGCTAATGTCTTAGAAAACAACAGTCCCCAGGACTGGGCACAGCACCTGAGGAGCAGAGAGTGCTAGAAACCAGCAGCTGTGTGCAGAAATAGGGGAGGGCAGAGCGAGCCAAGGAACTGTGGACACGGGTCTTATTTCAATCCCAGGTAAATGGCTGGGATGCTCGTTAAGGATCTGCAGGTCCCCTCCAGACACCTACCTGATCAGGTACCTACATTGCAGCGAGAAATCTGGAGTTCACTTTCCTCTGCAAAGGAAAATCATGCTCCTGGAGATGCTTGAAGTTATGGAGTGTTTCCTGCTGTAGGAAATAGCAGCAGGACATGGACTTTCAAAAAGCAGGAACTTCTTTCACAGGAACTTCTCAACAAGGCTAAGTGCCCATGAGGTGATTTGTGGCGGCACTGCTGAAGTACTGCAAAGAAGTAAAAACCAAAGGCCCTGAAGTCTCAGAGCAGTTTGTCTCTGGGAGCCATGCATGGGTGGCTTTATAGTAGGATGGAAACTAATTGAGAGGATATTGTAATACCACTGAATGAGTCTGGGATAGACATTCAGCTGGAACACTCTTGCGTGCTTCTCATCACCTTTGCTGAGGAAAACAGGGAAGATACAGACAGATAAAGAAAAGATTAAGCCCCTTCCACATGAGCAGGGATTGCAAGGAACACAACGTGTCAGTTTACAGAGAAGATAAATGGGGAAGGGCTATATATTAAATAGGACTATAACTCTTTTAGGAAAGATTCTGTATTTCAAAGTCTAAGCCAATTTCAAAGTCAATGCCTAGCTGACAAAGATAAGGAATTTCCTCTCTGGAGAGGTTATTCCACAAGTGTCCAACATAAAGATTATTCAACTTAAGGATCCAGCACTGTCAGAGACAAGCTCTTGAACAGCATTTGCCAGCCCCAGTATCTAATCAGACCTGTTTTTATAAACAAGCAGTCTGGGGATCGATAAGCCCGTCAGCCTGTGTCCAGCAGGACGCTGTCTGGCTGCTGTGGCAGTGACTGCTCTGGCCTCAGCACTGCCACTAGCCCAGACCCAGCTGCTTTCTCCCAATGTTTCAGGGGCAATTTACCATCCTCTTACTCCTCCTTCTTGTGTGATTTGTCTCTTTGCTCCCTGTCCCAATTCTTTAAAGAAGGATGAGGTAGGGTTGCCTGAAGGGAACAGCTAAATCAGAACTGAGTCGTGGCTGGTGGGGACAGTGTAATGTGCAGCCAGAGGTGGCCGAAGGGCAGCTCTGTCTTGACTTGCATCACTGCCACTCTCCCCTGAAGGCTGAAGCTCTTTTCTTCCTCCAGATAGGTACTGTACTCTGACTTACAGGATTTTGAACATGTAAGTCCTAGGTTTTGTCCTAAGGTGGATGGTCTTCAGTATTGACCACCAGGATTGCAGATAATCCTAATATTGAAGGCAAAGAGCAGGAAAAAGAGAAGCAGATTCATGAGGATTTGGGTGGTTTAGATGGATGGGTGACAGAAAAGCATTGTTTCATGTAGCGAATGTTAGATGGCAAGTGTGGGAGCAAGGAGCCATCTGAGGAATCCCAGTTAAGCAAAGCCACAGCTCTCTGAGTCTTAGTGGGTGGGAAGGGAATCTTCAACCCTGTCAGCCTGCGCAAAGAGATAATGCCAGAGGGAATTTTTCATGTAAGAGCTCAATCTGGCTTTATGTCTGCCAGGCATGTCCCACGTGCACGTTGTGCTAGTCAGCCCTGAAGAGGTTACAGGAAGGAGGTGAACTGGAATGGCTAACATCCTGATTAGACCTAGAATATTAATTACTATCAAACATATAAAACTGTGCTTGGACATGCAACAGATATATTTGGGTCTAGTGTGTCATTAGTTTTCTTGGCCAAGAATGTTCCAAGGAAGTTACTGTGAGCTCATTTCCTTTGATGGTGGCATCAGGAGGATGCGGAGGGCAAGCAAAGGACTATTATTGCTGGGGTCTTAAACATGCTTTCAGTGTGCTTGGAGGACATGGCACATTAAATGTCGGGGACCCTCAGGAGCCTTATCAATGCTGTGCCATGGACGGGGCTGTTACATCAAGAGTGATGTTGAGAAGCCTGGCAAGATGGACCAGTACTGACTCTGCCTACCCTGCCCACCTTCAGAGGATGTGGGCCTGTTCCAGGCAGCATACACTCCTTCTGTGAGAGGGCCACCAGACAATCCAGAAGAGAGAGGTGAGAAGGACAAGGATGGCTTCAGTGCTGTCACGTGGCATCCTGGCCTAGGCCTGAATCCAGCTGATAAGCCACACGATTTATCCACATGGGGAAGGCAGAGAAATGTGCACTGGCAAGCGGAAAGCAAAGACTTTTCCCAAGGACTGAGAGCAACTTCTTTGCAGTCAAACTCCTGTGCTGGTGCAGCTCTGTTTTGCTCTAGAGTTCGCTCTGTTCCTGATAACTTTCTGGCCCTATGTTGTGTTGCAGGGGCTGTGTTTCCACATCCATGAGCCTTCACCTTCCACACACTTTGTTTTGGACAAAAATATGCAAATCATCCCTTTAGTCTGAGGAGACAGCCGAATTCCAAGCAGTGAGGTACTGACAACTTTTTATATTCTGTGCAGTGGAACTTTTGTTTCTCAGCCACTCCTGTCTCTATTGCTGCCATTCCCAGTTGGTTAGTTTGTCTTTGTCAGCATGTTTCCACAGCAGTGGCAAGACTGACTGGCCCTGGTAGGGCCAGCCGTGTTTACCCGACCACTCTGCATCCTTCGGTGGGCAGCCTGTTGTTGGTGACTTTTCTGTTCACTTTTACCCACTGAAGCCACAAATTCTCAATGAATTCTTATCCCTTTTCTAGCCCAGATGAAACTATCTGAAAAGTAAACGTTTGGTGTTTACATGAGGCAAAACCCAGCTTGGGAAAAGAACAGTTCAAGCACAGGCGGCTGCAAGAACAAGGAAAATTCCCCTGTGAGACAAGAATTCCCAACTCAAGAAAGAATGATGCAAGTTTGTCCCTTTAAACATGTGCGTAAGCACTGTCCTGAACAAGGATGCTTCCCTGGAACTAACTCTTCAGCAGTTAAGTTAGGCAAGTCCCAGTTAGGACTAACTTCAGTTATTATCATAATGGAGCTCAGCTGCCCCCAGGACCTGCAGAAGGGAGGCGGGGAAGGAAAACTTTATAGGCTGAAGGGCAGGATTTGGCTCTACCCTTTCCTCTCTGCTTCCCTAACCACCTTCAGCACAGCCTCGGGTACACAGCTTTGAAATCAGCACACTGCAAACATGGTGGGAGTGCTGGTCATTTACAGACTGGTAGGTGTGAGGTCCTTGCTTCCATCCTGTGGAAGCTGGCAGGGGGGAAGAGCACCCATGAAAAGGTCAGTACTTGAGGCTGGGGCTGTAGATATCTATGTTGCAATGACATCTCCTGGCTCTGCTCACTAGAGAAAGGGAAATAAAAAAGGGAAAACCAGTGGAAAACAGCAGGGAGAGCTCTCTTTCTTACAGCCCCCAGCAGAGAAGGGGAAATGGCACTTTCCCACCTTCCCCAGGGCAAGGAAGGGCTGCAGGAGGAACCATGTGCTGGACTGGACCTTGCTCAGCCAGGTCATCAACCTCTTCTGACATCCCCCTCTCCCTTCCCTCAGGGTGCCACAATTGCAAGGGAGCTGTCACGCCTTGATGGCAACTTGTGTGAATTGCTAGAGAAAGAGGTTGGTTGTCAACCACAGTGGGATCCCTCCAGCATAAGGCACTAGAAAAGTCAGTCCTATTTGATAGGAAGGTGAAGGGAGGCATGTGGGAAAAACACAGCTTGCACTTCTCCCTTCTCCCCAGGATGATAAAGAAATATTTGGGTTGTATACAAAGGTGTATAGAAAGTATTCTGCCTCTCTGAAAAAAAAGAGATAACAGAATGAGAGTAGGAATGGGGATACGTGTGTGGTGGATACATGTGCAGTGTTCTGCCAAGCCAGGCTATTCCCTGCTTCTGTAGGACAACTTGGGAAAGTACTTCCATGTATTGAATGCAGCACTTCTGGTCCCTTGTTCCAGTTCAGTCCCAGCTCCCAAACTGAATTCTCTTGCTGAGACACAGCAAGGAGTGCTGGTGGTGAGACCGTGTAGATGATGAAAAATGTGAATCACCAGTGGTGAAAAGAAATTAAATTGGTGAATGATGCAAAGAAACAATGACTGACAAGCCAGGAGAAGGAAAACAAGGTAGGGTGGAGGGTGCTTCTCTGCACAGCTTGGTGGGTGGGGGGGATAGGTCAAAGAGATGGCAAAATCACTCAGCTTTGTGACATACTCCTCTTGTCTGTAATGACCTGCCTCGCAGGGCCCAGGGACATGCAAGAAGTCTCAGAGGAATTTGCTGGTTGTAAGTCCTTGCTGTGGTTCATCTTGTTTGGGAGACCCATCTCATCTCTTTCCCATTTACTTTGGGCGTAGGCTCAGGCCTATGGAGGCCTCAGGAGCTGGGTAGTGCTGCTCAGCCTGGCAGTTTTGCTAGTATTTTTTATTTCTAAAGAAAAAGAAGTGTTTCTGTCACAAAATGCTTTAGGAGCAACATCCTTGAAGCATCCAGTATCTGTGGCAGGTCCAGTGTGGCCCTGCAGCTGTGCAGAACTTTGCTTCCCAGAACAGTTTGGCAGATGCAGGTGGGAAGAGGCCAATGTTAAGGAGAACAATTCAAATCCATGCAAATAAGTTATCAGGAAGGCCCCAGTTTGCCACCTGCTCCCCCATCTTCACCTGACATCATGATGCTAGAGCACAGCGCACTATGACTGTGCCTGTGCCTTGGGCAATGTCCCTCCTGGGATGTTCCGGTTATAAGGGAAGAAGACCAAAGCAGCTGGGCAGGGGAGCCTTGAACCCCCTTGAACCCTTCTGCTTCCTTTTGGCTCCTCTGCATCCCAGCCAAAAGGCTGGCAGAATTGGGGCTGACAGCTTTTGACCCACATATGGGGGAGACGGCATCATGTGAGGTGTGAGCAGGCCTGGCTGGGGTGGGATGAGAAGGAGCTTGCTTCCCACGGGGCTGTGGGGTTGTCCTGAAGCGGTCCCTGCCCCTTTTGTCAGCCTCTCTGGGTGCGGTGGGGTTGGCGCTGCGGAGCCCTGGCCACTCTGGTCCTTCCGACTCCTGCTCCTGTGGGCTTGCCGGGCAAGGCTGCGGCGGCACCGGGCCGGGTGGCCAAGACTGCCCGGGACCGGGTCCTGGCGGGCGCGGGGGGATGCGGAGCAGAGAGCTGGGGGCAGCACAGATATGAGTGCGGGGGCGGCCTCGCAACCGTTCGGGGGTGCCGAGGCTGCCAGCTGCGAGGGCACAGGGGTGCCAAGGGGTCGCGGGTGCGAAGTCCCGGGGTGCAGGATGCGGGGACGCCGGGCTGTGGGGTACAGGATCATGGGCCGTGGGGTGCGGGATGCGAGGTGCCGGGTGCGGGGTGCTGGGGTACGGAATGTCGGGGTGCCGGTGTCCCGGCTGGTCCCACCCCTGCGCGGCGCTCCCCGCCCCGCGGCCCCGCTCCCCCGCCCTCCCTGACGTGTGGCGCTGGCAGCCCGGCCGGTTCCGCATTCCCGACCCCTCCCCGCAGCCTGGGGCCGCTATATAATCGGGGCNGGAGGGGGGCCGGCTGCCAGCGGGCGGGCGCACCGCGGAGGTGTGGGGAGGCGCTCCCGGGGGGGTGCGGGCAGAGCCGCGCAGGCGGTTCGGAGCAGGGCTGCGAGCACCGCAGCCAGCTCTGCGCGGGGGTAGGGCTGCCTTTGGGGGTGCCCGGCCCTGGGTTGCTGCCCCCACACCGCTCTGCCGCAGGAGCGGGGGAGCGGCCTCTCCCCGCGGTCGGTGCCCTCCTTGCCGCCGCTTCACCTGCCGACCGGGCGCGCAGGTGAGGGCCGGGGCTGCTCCGGCCGCCCGGCCTGTGCCGCGGGGCGGGCCGGCGTTGCGGTGAGCCCGGCCTCCGGGGCCCCGGGAAGGAAAGGGGCCCCGGAGGTGTCCCCGCCGCTCGGTCCCAAGTCCGCTTTAGCAGTCAGGCATGGAGTTGAATGGAAGTTGCATTCTTTTGCACAGTCTGCTCCAGGAGGCATTTTTCTTTTTCCATGGGAGGGAAATAGGCTTGAGAGCAAATTGGGGGAAAGGAAGAAATACCAAGAGAGCAAGAGCCACGTTATGTTTCCATTTTCATTTAATGAAGGCCCTGTGGAGGTGTATTTGAAAACACAGGGTCTCCTATGCCTTCAAGGAGGGTGAGAACACTGTGCTGGCTGGTTCCAGGGCCATATGCAGCGTATGGTGGCCAATGAAACGGGGCCTGGCTCGTTCTCTTGCTTGTCTTGGCAGCCTGCTCCATGGCTTGTATTACCAGCCCTGGAACACAACCACTGCCAAACTGTGTGTGTGTGTGCATGTGTTTGGACTTCGAGAGCTCAGCAGAAACAAATGCTTCTGTAGCTCAGACCAGGATTTTTTAGGTAGTTTTGAGAAAACTTGCGTGAAAGACTATCTGGAGGCTGTTGCTAGAGTCTGCACTTGAAATTTGTTGGTGAGTGCTTGCGTGGGGACATCTGGGAATGCCAGTTGTTGGAGTTCAGATTCTTAGTATGACTCCTAGCGATTTTAAAAAAGCCAAAACCTGCCTATCTGGGGGATTAGTGGGTGGGTGCAGGAGCTGCCGTCCAAACCATCACTGTGTCAAGCAGTGATTGGTTGTCCCAGGTTCCTGGGGTCTGGAGGGGGCTTAAAATGATCTGCTGAGAGTTAACGTGCAGGTTGCTGCCTCTCTTCTTGCTGAGCCACCTATAGATGCTTCTCCCTCCTTTTCATGGCTAAGCATTGAGTGTTTCCCTTCTTATGGAATGCAGAGGTCTCTGTTGTGGTACATGTTAAGGAAGAGTAGATCCTCCCTCATACCTCTCACCACCTCCTGCCCTTTCCAAGCAGCATGTCCAACTAGGCTGCTCAAGCACAGGCAGCACTGAGCATCTGCTCTGTGGTCTCCTTCCCCATGCTAGTGTTTGCTACCTCAGCTGCATTGCCTGGGCCAGGACCTTGGCAGTACAGAGTGTCTTGAACATGAAGCTGTTGAGAGGCTTTTTTAACTGCAGGAGGCTGTTCCAGGTGGACTTGGCCTCAACAGCAAGAGACACAGAGCCATGGTGTGTGGAATGGACCCCTTGCCAGCCTGCATGTGTCCTGACATGCCAGTGCAGCAAGGGGCAGTGCTGAGGGGTCTCAGCAAACCTGATGCCATCTGTCTCTGGCTGCTTACGTGGATGTCTCAGTTGCTTGGACTGTCCAGAGTATCAATCCAAACATTGCAGGCTATTTTAACATGCAGCCAGGGAGCTGAAGGTCCATATGGGCCTTTCAGCTGAGCAGGGCTCTTGCAAACTAGCCAGAGCTGGTCTTTATATGGATTAGAGGTCTTTGTGGATGACCCTGGCATTCAGGGCATAATTTTGAGGAGTTTGTAGAGGAGGGCCTCTCATCTCTGAGGCTATCGTTGGCCCCTGAGGGCAGAGCTCTGTGCTGGAGTAGGGTTGTCTTCTTGAAGAAGATTCCAGCCCTGACCACATGTGGTCATGGACAGTCCTGGGGGATTTAAACAAGTCAGTCGTTAACCTCAGTGTCTGAGCTGCAGCCTAGCTCAGACAAGGTTATTCCTTCCTCCTCAAATCCCTTGGAGCTGCTTCAGGCAGAAGTAGGGTGGCTTTTACCTTCCTGCTCTGCCGTCCAGTGGGTGGTGCAGCACTATTAAATGTCTGCCACAAATAATTAACTTCAATCTCTAATAATAATACTGTGATAATTAATTGCATTTTTTTTCAGTTATTGTAATTAATTATTTTAACAGAGGAGCCTTGCTATTCTAGATGCTGTACAAACCCTGCTGTCACAGGTTGCTTACAAGTCAATCGCTGCATTGCAGTGGTGGGGGCAGTGTAATGCTAAACTAGAGCTTTTTACTACTCTCTGAAGGTATGGAGGAAAATGCTCAGGGAAAAAGGACTGTGAGTTGACTGCCTCACTAATAGCAAAGGAGAGCTATTTCTAGACCTGAGGACTAGTATTCCTCCTCATAATGGGGATTAGGAGTCAAAGCACCAGACAGGCAGGTGTGGAGGCCTGATGGTGTGTTGCAAAACTGCACTTCTGCCAAGGAGAGGCTGTCCATTCTGTGCTGCCCTGTGGGTACAGTGTAGGGAGCTGCATGCCTCCTTGATGGAGAAGAGTGAGGCAGCAAGGCTCTCTACATTCCTGTTTTCTGAAAGCTTTTCACAGCCTTCTGTCTTTGAACGTTCCTCCTGCCATCTGTGTGAAAGTAGGTGTGCAGGACTGAGCCAGACCATTCCCACTGATGAAATGGGTTTAAACTTCTGCCTTCTGAGGAATTGTCCTTCACAGCTCCTTCCTCTCTTTAGCATTGTGTCCCTGCAGTCCAGTCACTGGAGCTTAAGAGTTTGGGATGGGACACTACATGCATGGGTGTTCACAAACCCTGCAGCTCTTCTCCCACCACGCAGGGTTGCCTGTGGGAGGAAGGGTCATCAAGGGCAGCAGCTGGGGGTGTCTGTGGGAAGGGCGCAGATACTTTTTTTGGCCCTGCAAACCCAGAGCCTGATTGTAGGAGCTGTCTCTCCCTCTTGGAATGAAAGTGGAGTGTGGTGGTAGTGGGATGCTACAGTGTCTAGCATATGTACTGCGGGATACCACTCCATGCACTTGGTAAGTCATGCTGTGATTGTGCCTTAAACTGGCCTTTAAGTAAAGGGGAATCTCCCTCGTGCCATAAAACACTAGATAATGTTAGGTCCTTGGTGATGAGGGCTTGTGCAGTTTTATCCCAGTGGGTGTCACTGCAGCTCTTCAGTACACTACAGGTGGTGGGTTCCATGGCTTCAACAGGTTCAGGAGATGGGTGAATGAATGCACAGTGGCTGTTGTTAAAGTCCATGTTTGCCAGCACTACTGCATGGGTATCTGAAAAGACTGGTTACAGCCAAAGGGCTTGGCTGCTGCTGTGTTCTGATGGTTGGCAAATAACTTTGATACTGATCAGTGTGGCCTTTGGCACCCGTGCTGCAAGTTACTGCTTTTAACAATGCAAACCAGAAGAAGTGAGACAGGAGACGGAGTGATCTGCTGTAAGATACTACTCAAAACTAGATGCATCTGGAGCAGATAGCAGTTGTGTGGGAATGGGAGAGTATCAAATTTTGGACAACAGAAGAAAACTGTAATTGCATGACTAGGTACTTGTGGCACTGGCAATATGGGGTAGTGGCTTTCTGCCTTCAACTTCATCATGTTAACTGGGCACTCAGTAGAGACTGAACCTTGAAGAGGAAGAAGATCTGTAGGCTCCAGTGACCCTCAGGACCCTCCAGTCTGCCCAGCCAGAAGAGTCCAGATGGAAAAAAGCAAGTGGCTCTATGCTTCAGAGAGGGAGTGATAGCCAGCTGCCCTGTTTTTGTTTAGGAGCTTACATTCTTGGGGCATGAGAAGCTGGGCATGTCAGGAAAGGGCTTTCATATAAATCATCCTTCTGCCAACAGAAGGAACTAGAAAGATGCAATGTATGACATCCAGGCTGAGCAGACTTGATAGTCAGAAGCTGAAAAAAGTAAAAAACTACAGTAAAGCCATAGTAAAATCTAAGGAACCAAAGTTGTTTTTCCTGGATGGTAATACTACTTCTGATCTCCACAGCAGATTATTGCCTATTGGTCAGGAGCAGATGAAAGGCCAATTGTTGTGACTTAGGTGCTCCAAGTCGGTACATACAAATGGCAGTAGTATGTTAAGTGCTGACACACTGATGAAGAGATCAAAGATCACTTGTAGGGTGGTTTGCAGACTTTGGCAGTGCTCTGATGCATGGCAGCTGACAAGTAATGGCAGGCACCCAGGTTGGGGGAACAAGAGGCAAGCACGGCCTTGGTTCTGCAGGCAGCACGGAGAAGGGCTTGGTGGAACAGACTTTGCCTTAGTGCAGTGCTTAACATGGGCAAAAGAGAAACATGATGGTATTTAGTGTGTCATAATCTGCTGGCTGGCAATATTAGGTGCTAGACTGGCTCTCTTAGCATTGGAAGAGTACTTGGATCAACCATTGCAGATGTCAGAGCATGTAAAATAGCTTATGTTGGAAGAAACTGATTTACAAGACAGCAAAATTGAAAATACGGTTGCAAACAGCCTTCACTCTTGCCAAGAAGGCTGACAGCAGAGATAAGACAGTAATGGCAATTTAAATTGAAGTGTGACTGTCAGAACCCACTTTTGGATGTCTTGGTCCTCTCTGCATGATGATGCTGTTGACACAGCAGCAACAACTGCATTGGGTTTATGAAGAAACAAACAGCATCTCTGGATAAGTGAAGATGCACAGGATGACTCTGGGAGAACAGTGGGTAAAAACTAAGGCAATTTCTGCACAGGGAAATGAGTATATGATTTCAACACAAGTAGGCAGTCCTGTGCCAGTTTTAGTCTGTGGGTAAGAATAGCACTGAAGAGGTGGCAGGAGGGGTGTAAATACAGGCTAGCAACCAGAGTACAAGCCCCTGGGGACACTGGGTTACATGGATTATGCCTACGCACGTTAGATTTATGCCGTAACTGCTGTGCAAACATCAGCTCTTTCAAAAAAAAATAAACAAAAAGAGTCCTCAGAAAAAGCAGTGGCAAAATCAGTATGAGGGGAAAAAAAAGCAAATAACTATTAGAACTGCAGGAGAAAGAATAGGAGGGCATGCAGGGGCGGTGTCACTGAAGAAGCTGAGCAACTATATAGGACAGTAGCAACTTCGTAAAGCTTCTTCCCACTAGGTTGCAGGCTCTAGAAGATCACAGACCCTGGAATAGGAGAAAAACTGAGTACTGGGTGCTACTTTTAAGAAATATTAAATCAACCAGTGTCACAGACTGTTGACCAAAAGGATATAGTTGGGAAGCAAAGCACAGAAACACTTGTCACTGATGGGGATGGTGCAGCAAAACCAAGATGAGTGAAGGAAGCTGTACTGTTGTCAACTTTTAGGGGATGAAACTGCTAATAAAATAACTGAGACCAAAATAACAGTGCCAAAGCAAGGATGAAAAAGTGACTGCAATAATTAGGGGAGTTTACAGACATTTCAGCAAGAGGTCAAGTCTTGTATTACAGCATTTTAACCAGAACAAGGGGAGTGTAGAGGAAAAGCTAAGGAAATACAAGCTGAATGTTGACCTGTGAAGCCATGTGCTGACCAGACTTTAGCTGCAAGGGTAGTTGCTGAAGAGAGCATCGAATGACACAAGCTGCTTATTGCTGAACTCAAGTTTTAAGAAAGCTTTTTCTGTCTCCTAATTCTCGGGAGCATCTTGATATTGTGGCACAAAATGATGAATAGCATCGGTGCAGAAGGCACAGCTACAGTGAATGTAAACTTGAGCAGCTGGTGTCATGCAGATCCCAGTGTCAGATGTAAGACTGCACGTTCTCTTTCCCCTCCCTGCTTTGCTTTGCTGTTGGCTTCATTATGTGAAAAAACATAGCTGATACAATGCAGGAATTGTGTAGTTCAGCCATAGGGCACTAGCAAGCTAGGTTTTGCTGGAGAGACAACATCTCTCAACTCTTGTAAGGAGACATTGAAAGACAGCTATTGAGCAAAAAAGATTGTGTTAATAATCAGTTATGAAAAGAAAAAAATGTAATAAGAATACCAGCTAAAACACTGTATTAGAAAGTGAAGGGATACAGAGGTGAGTTGGTCCGTGTGCCTTAGAAATAACAAACACTACAAGGGAATATCCAGAAAGGAATTAGGAATCGGCAAGGCCATATTCACCCCATCCAGCAAGATGTGGGTATTGAAAAACTGCATCTTAAAGGTAAAACTCAGATCTTGAACTTCAAAGTTATTTCTGCCCTACCATGCAAACATGGTACAAATACACTGAAGCTATAGGCAGGCATGTCAATGTCTTCCAGGGTAACAGCCTTGGAAAGAAGACCAAAGTAATAAATAAAATTGCGTGCCTTGGCTTTTTTGACATGATCAACTACAACTTCTTACCTCTAGTGTTAACCAGAAAATAAGGTGAAAGTATCTAGGACTTGGGATGAAAGGAAAGCCTCTCTTACAAGAGGAAGAGGCGAAAGGAGTGGAACCAGAAAGTCCCTCTAGTCAGCAGGGAGTGACAGTGCCTGGGGAAGAGGGGCATTGAAGGCTGGGCAGGATGATCTGTCATTGCACCCCTGCTCTGCAGAGAGAGGCAGCATTTCTCCTCATTACCATCTTATTTCCATGGTTATAGCCTTGCCAGGAATTATGTTCTTCTCCAAGGTCTGACTTAGCTTGACTCTTGGCAGTTCTCAATGTGCTCCTGAGCTTCCTGACCCCTGAGCAAGATCTCGCTTGTAGAAGTAACTTTCCCCCATCCCACCTAGTTCTCAGCTCATCTTGGTGTTCAGGTTCATGTTCTTCCAAGGTGACTCCTGGTGCTTTGGTTTGAACAGCTTTAGATTTAGTTTACAGTGACGCAGGTGTGATGTGGGCATTGGCACCTGAGTCCCTGGATCCAGGATACAGTTTTAGAGCATGTTAGGTACTGGGCCAGCTCCTGCGCTCTGACCCGTGCCTGGTGTCACACTGGTACAGAGACTATTTCAAGATATATTAAAGTTACCAGGTGAAAGAGGTAGAGAGAAAAGGTAGGCCAGAGAAAAGTTTTCTCAAACCTTCAGCCAGTTGTCCCCAGGGAGCTGCCTAAGGCTCAGAAGTGCAGGGGGTTTCTTGGTGGCCAGGCCACAGTCTGGAGAACAGATTTCTTCTCCCTCATTTCATAAGTTGCAGTGACCCTAAATTTGGTCTAGCTGAGGACCTAGACTGTCCAGCCCAGCACTTGGGTGGTGTCAGCTGTATGTCATGATAGAAAGCAGCACATTAAACCAGGTCCCCCAGGTCTGGAATGAATTTAGGAATCCAGTGCTGGACTCGTCTCTGTTTCCAGCCTGTGGCCTGTGAAGAGGTGAATCAGGGCCCCAATCAGCACGTGCCACAGCAGCTCACGTGTGGTATTGGCAGGAGGGAGACTTCAAGAGCGGTGTTCGTATACTTTAGTGACTTTTTTTTTCTAAATTTTTACTTAAGCCCAAACTGTTCAAACTGAGGATGGACATCTACAGGATTGCTGGTGAGGGGGTGAGCAGCAGCTGCCCTGGGGTGCACTGCTCTTGGCAGGCTTCTCCCCCAGTGCCACGGCATGTTGTCTTGGTGGCAGTGGCCGGGAAATGGCTAGCTCTGCAGTGCATGCAGCTATCCCAAAATGGTAGGCTGAATTTAGCTCCACACAGCTGAGTCCTATGGCAGTATGTCCTGGGAATAGCCTCTGGGGTCACCTCCCCTTTGCCATGCCATGTCACTGACCTGGTGCTTTCCTGCTGGAGAGGGACAGTTTCTGAGGAAGATGGTAGGGGTTTAGGCAGAGTCCCCAAGTAGCTGTGTTTTCCTGTCCGGTGTGCAGCCTGGGGCAGGATGGTGCCCTGCTTCTGGAGGAGTGAGGCATCTTAGCTATATGTTGACCTGAGAGGAAGGGGAGGGAGATACTGTGCAGCCTAAAGCTCTGCTGTGAGTAGGCGTCTCCTGACACTGGACAAGGCAACTACTGCAGATACGGATTTACAGCTGACCGTCATTAGAGATCACTACGGAAGAAAGAACACTTTGGATCAGTTTAGGTCCTTGTTGGTGTGTAGCCTTTTCTGAGGTCAATTATCGTTACCAAGTTTTCTTCTTTCTCTTCTGTTACTAAATGGGCTGGAGTCCATTTCATTAGGTAGTGTCACTTTGCTTCAGAAGTTACTCATCTCTCCTATCTCTCCCAGCTTCTCCTTTTCAGGCTTTCATGTTCTTGTGCGGATCAACTCCACTGGGCCCAGCTTCCTCCCCCTGCATACCAGCACTGCTGAGCACTGGCCTGCTCTCCCATTTCTGATCTCTCCTCATGAAGGATGACCAGAGCAAAGGGCTTGAGTCCTGTTCACCACCTCTTTATGGTCACAGTCTTGCTTCATTTGCCTTCTGTACTTTCTCAAGTCTCTTTAGTCACTGCTGCTGTCTGAGCAAACTCTGCCAGTGGACATCTTGTGCTGATACCTGAACCTCTTTGGTGGCATGTGACAGCTCATAGCATATTGCAGCTTGTAGGTGCTCTCTGATGCAAATCCCCTTATCTGTCATGCCAATATGGCTTGCACAGCACCTATGCTGGGAGCTATGGAGCTTGCATTGTCTTCTCTACCCTTGATTAACTTGTATGATTGGCTTTCCTTCCCTTCTGCTGCTCATCTCCATTCCTTCATATTAACAAATATACCAAATAATCTCTTGGGTAAAGAGTTGTGCCAGCACCAAGAAATCCTTAACTTATCTGCTTGTCATAATTAACTCTGTTCAGCCTGCTCCCACTGACTCTGCTTGAGCAGGAGAGTTGGACCAGGTGATCTCCAGAGATCCCTCCCCACCTCAACTGTTTTGTGACTCTGTGATTCAACAGTCCTATCTCACATGTAGCTTTACACAAGTTTTCAGCCTGGTACTGACCTGGATTTGTTACTCTAGGATGGCAAGTGCTGAGCAGCAGTGACAGCTGGCTTGACAATGTGTGTGTGCCTCTGCTTAGCACAGCTGTGCTGCCTGGACCAGAAGTCTGCATTGCCTGTTACCTGGTCTCTCAGCAGCTGAGAGTGGGTGCTTTGGAAAGAGCAGGGCAAGTGCATGTTATCCCTTACTTAATGCATCTCCTTGCTCTGATGGTGCTGCCAGAGCTTCCAGGAATTTGTGCAGGCTGCCATCAGTGATGGTCCTTTGTGTACCCCTCTTCCATGACTTTGCCCAACTGCTTGTTGAATTCTGCCTTGTGACTGGCTCTGGTGGTTGTGGGAAACTGCACACTGGGATTTTTGGGTCCACTCCTTTAGCCTGTTTATCTCTCGACATCACTGATCCCTCTCTCTGCTATGTGGGTGCCTCCTGGTGCAGGGGCAGGATGGTGTGGGTGCCTGGAGACTCCTGGAGTGTACTGGGACCAGTCTGACTGGGCAGAGCAAGGAGAGCAGTGCAGGAGCACTGGGACATGTGGCTGAGTTGAGGCTGGGAATATGGTTGCTGGTATGGACAGAAGTTGACTCTGCATGTTGTAACTGGGTCACTTCTGACTGTCACAAGCCAGTTGCCCAAGCAGGGATGTACATGCACTACTCCCCAAACCCACCTGCTCCCTTTGCTTTTTGGCTAATACAACAGCTCCAGCTCTGTGGGATTCCCATTTTAGGTATAATCTTATTTCTTTATCTTTTAGCTGGTTGTTCTTTACATTTTCTGGTAACTCCCTTTCTTCCGCCTGTAAGTGACTTGCCAAAGTTTGTCCTGATTCTGTTCTCACTGTGCTGCAGTGTTTTTTTCTTTCCTGATAGAAGAAGCCTTTTGCACCTTGCTCCATTTCCCCTCCCCTCCAGCCTTCGCTTCCTCATGTCTGTGCTGCAAGATACTTGTGCAGTGGTAGGATTTTATCTTGTGGTTATATCCCTGGTCCTGTGTGTTGTGTTCCAGCCCTCACCAGTGGCCTGAGCCTGCCCAGAAGAAATCTAGCCTATTATGGTTCTCTTTGTGCCATTTTCTTCTTGCCCTAATAACCTACACATTAATCAAAACTTAGTTAATAGCAAACCTTGATCTTCTGCGCTCTAGAGAAAGGTATGCCAAAACCAGTAGTCCGTGGGACCAATCACATCACTGTTGCAGCCAGCTCCTGTTTCTCTGGTGCTTTGCCTCTCAGGTCTCTTCCCTTCCTGATCTACACACCAGTAGCATATCCTTCCTAGTAGGATTCATATATTTTGGTTTCACTCGGGTTCTGCTTAGTCCTTGCCTTTGCCATCCCTGGGGAAGAGTGGCTGCTATCCCTGGTTCACACCCCATTAGGTGATGTAGAATAAACTTGGCTTGTGCCATGTCATGAGGCCCTGTAGCTGTGTTGTAATGGGCCATGTCTCACTCTCCCTCCAGCCTATGAAGCTGTTTCCCCTGCTATGATGCCAGGGCAGATCCCCGACCCGTCCCTGACGGCCGGTGCGCTGCCCGGGCTCGGCCCGTTGACGGGACTGCCTGGCACAGCCCTGACGGCTGAGGAGCTGAAGTACGCCGATATCCGCAACATTGGGGCTATGATCTCGCCACTACACTTCCTGGAGGTGAAGCTTGGCAAGAGACCTCAGCCTGTGAAAAGTGAGGTGAGTCTCAGGGGCTGCTGCCTGCACCTACCTGGGTTTCTCTCCTGCCTATGCTTGGGTTTCCTGCCAGGGTGGCCAGCAACATGTTTTACGAGTGTGTCATGCCGCCTGTTTGATGATGTGCACACATGTTGGCAGCTGCTCCACCAGCTGCCCCTTCCCCGTGCCTGAATTTCTGTCCCTGCAGCTTGGGCAGGAGCAATGGCTTCAGTGTCCCGGACTTAACCAGCCCCATACAGCTGCTGGCAGCTAGCTGAACTCAAACCCTGCCTGTGGAGCAGAGTCTGGCACAGCCAATATGCCCCTAGGTTGGGGCATGCACCCAAAGGACAAGCTGCACAGCCTGTGAGAGAGCTTGTGTGAGGCTTTCCTCCTGCCTCTGGTGCCCGTGAGGCCTTGGTGCTGCTGGTGTTGGCGTTGCCTTTCCTGCAGGGACAAGGCACGTGGCCGAGTGGTGCTGAGCAGCAGCAGCGATTCAGCTTGTGCCCCAGGCACTGCTGACTGGGGCTGCCTCTGCCCCACTGCTTGGCTGCGGGGGAGCCTGGCTTCACCTTGAGGCTCCTGGGACAGGGAGGTGGGCAGCTTCTGCCTGGTACCACAGGCTATCATGTCAGAACCAGGCTGCAGGGCCTTGGGAGACATTTGCACAGTGTTTTCCTTGTGTGGTTATATCATGTGTTAGTTGTCCAGTCTTTGACTCCTTGACCCTTGCTGTACTGGTGGTATTTGCACCTCCCACTGCCTGCAGATGGAGCTGGGAACCCATGAATTCAGAGGCCCCATGTTGATGAGGGTGGTGGCCACTGTCAGAAGGTCTGGTAAACAACCATTCTGAACAGTGTGTTTGCTCCTGCATCAGGATAACTCTGACGATGCTGTGTGAGGATGGGGTGACGTGCATTCTCTGAAGACATCAGTGAGGAGGTGGTAGATGATGTGAAAGGCTACCCGTGATGAGCTGTGAGCTGAAGGGATTAAAACATCACTTAAAGGGAACAGCCCACTCTCCAAACAGAGCTGACACTTGATTTGGCCCGACTGTTATGGCAAAAGCTCAGCAGCACCTAGGCCCACCTGCAAGGAGCGTGTCTGTTCCTTCCCCACAGCCCCTTGAAGTGGAGTCCTGCAGAAAGAGCTGGTACAACAGAGTCTATCTGATCACCTTGCACAGGAGCTCTGTGCAATTAGCTCATCCAGCATCCCATGAAGATAATCTAAGGAAGGACTGGGCAGCTTTGCAATGGCAGGAGCTGAGGCTAGAATGTTATGTAAGGCCATCAGAAGGGCCTGGGGCGTGCCAATGGCTTCGGTCCCTCTATGGACAAAAGTCATGGGTTGACAGCTGAAGCTAAAAGCTGTCTCAAGCTCTTGGCCTGGGTATCATGCAGCAAACGTCTTCCTGGGCACAGGCATCTCAGGCACCTTAGAGATGGTCCTGCAACAGCTGTTTTTGCTTGGTCGGCATGGGGATGTGGTCTCACCAGCCTTTACGTAACAGGGATAGGGCAGCTCTACCCTGCAGCAGGTACTGGAAGTGTTGAGTGTCCTCTAAGCCAGTTGTCGAGGTATCATGTGGATGAAAGATAAGGGGAAATCCACGGGCAGTCCCCACGTGGCTGCCTTCCCTGCAGCTGGTTCCTCCCCTACATGGCCTGTGAAGCCAAAGAGTTGAGGACAGCAAATGGAGCTGCCCCTGGCACAGGCTTTGCAGCAAAAGCCTGGGGGAGCTGAAGCAGTAGCTGCTTATCTCGTGAGCAGCCAAGAAGCTGCTCACGCATAATTTTGCAGTGCAGCCTGCAGCTGCTTCCCTCTCGCAGGGAGCAAGAGCCCAGGGGTGCTGGGTACCCGCATGCCATACTCTGTGTGGCGCCTGGGAGGACAGGCTGCTCCCCACATGCTAGGGCACAGGCAGCTTTCTCTGCTGTGCTTGGGGGACCAGCATCTCCTGACACTGGGGTGTTTCTCCCTGGGAGCGTGCATAAAAACCACCCAGTGGTTGCTGGGCTCTGGCTTCCCCACAGGGTGGTGGACAGCCCCATTAGGCAGGCTGCCCTCATCCTGGGGCAGTTGGAGATAGGTGCTGCCAGGCTTCTCTACCATCAAAACTGTTTGGGGTGCTCCCTCTGGAATAGAGCCCTGCACCTCAGGCTGATGATGACCTTGGTCCCTGATGCTGCTGACTGAAGCAATTAAGGAGGCAACCCCAGATCTTCAACCCAGAGTGCTCCCCTGGAGATCAGCTACTGAAACATGCTATGGGGTGATACACCATCACATCCCTCGTGCTTCTGAGTAGAGTCCTTACCCCCAGCACTAGGGGTCTCTTCCTTTTTGAACGGAAATCAAGCAGAAACAGAGAGGAGGAAACCTGCTTTCTTGAATCTACAGGAGCTGTGGTCAAAAAGCAGAGCCAAGAGTTCAAGCTGCCACTGTCTGTGGTGAGCCACCCTCCTTGAACATCTGTACTCCATCTAAAGGACATGACCCTTTGTGGGACGTTCTGTGGGGTGGAGTGGAAGCTGAAGGGGACAGGGACAGGTCACTTTTTCTTTGATTCTCAGTGAATGGAGCAACAGGGCATGGAAATGTGTCAGGCAGTTGCCAGGGATACTGTGAGGCTTGTGTGGCTGCTGTTTGCTCTTCCAGTTCCTGTTACAACCCAGGATGCACTTTTCAGGAAAGTTCGGGCTGTGCTTCTTGAGCTTTGGAGCTGTGAGCACATGTCCTCTCTTTGCACCCTCCTAATAATCCTTGAACTAAAAGGCTGAAAAGCTAAGGGGTAAATGAGTGATTGGTAAATGTGTGGTGGGGAATGGTGACTATCCTGAAGTCCACCTCATCTTAAACTCTGCATGAAAGTTTTGTAAGAGTTGCTTGTGCCTTTGCTGTGAGATATCCTGGTCCTACCAGGAGGAGAAGGCAGCAGAGCATGGAGTTAGAGCCTTCCTGGTCACTTCTGCTAACACCTGCCACGTCTGAGTTATGTGAGTATAGTAAGAGCTGGCCATTTCTAACTGGGCTCGGGGACATCAGTGCAGCTCCCATCCTGGTTCTCCCGAGTGTGGCACATGATGCCCTGTGGCACTGCCTTGGCAAAGGAATGGCAGCAGCCTGGCACTGTGGAAGCCTGTGCATCACTTGTGCTGACTTGGCTTAATATTTTAGCCCCAGCTAAAATAGCAACTTTGATATAATGCTTGGGAAGTAAGGTAAAGAAGATGCAAAATCTATTAGTGCTATGAAACATTGTCTTCTGAAGTATGCTCCATGCTGCATAGGAGACATGCAGCTTCCTTAAGGTACCCCTTTACCTTAACTCTGCCGAGTCAAAGTTTCATCCTGTCCTTGAACATCACATTGAGATGTTTTGATTAGTGGCCTTCAGACTCAGTGAATGTAGCAGTGTGCATTGTTTGCTGTGGATGACGGATGGCATCTGCAGCTTTTGTTTGCAGCAGGTACCACCGATAAACCTATGAGTGGGGTCATCTGGTGGCCCCTCACTCCCACCACTACTATGTGGCATTGTTATTGGGCATCTATGAGTTTCCCTTTGAGGTGACTAAGCCCAGGTGGTAGAACAACAAGGCTGTTCAGGTGGTGTGTGCTGTGAGAAACCCATCTGGGACACGTGTCCCTCAACCACACTGACTTGGGAAAGTATGAAGGGAAAGATGTGGCTGCCTTCTTGGACTGGAGCTGCCCTGAGAGAAGGTGCTCATAAAGCAAATGTTGCTGCCACACTGCATTTGAAAAGAGATGTGCTGTCAGGTATCAGTTGATAGGAATGAGGCAGTTCAGTCTGACATCTCAAGTTTTGGGGTCCCAGGCCAAATGTGGATGAAGACATTGGGGACCTTTTCTTCTCTAGCCATGCTACGAAGTGTTACTTGGATACTGACTTTGCAGGGCTTTCCAGCACTCAGATTTTTCTTGAAGGAGCTGGTTTGGATTCTCAGATGTAAGCATGCCATAGGCCATTTACACAGGCTTTGTAGTAAATACCCCTTAATACTTTGATTATGGGTTTCTAGCCCGTAGGGCTTATTGGCCTGGCCTGTGTGGTTTGTGTCAGATAGTGCAGAGTAACTGAGTCATGGCGAACAGCACAGGCACTGCTGTGTCTGCTTCTTTACAGGGAACCTGAGACCTGTCCCCACTTTACCATGGTGGCCCCATGACTCAGCCAGAGCTGAAGCTGCAGCTGACAGTCCCATGTACTAGAATGGAGGGAACAGCCAAGCCCAGCTGTGAGACCTTTCAGGTTTCTCTGCCGCTTGCCCTTGGCTCTGTGTGTGATGCTTTGCATGGCTGTGCTCACAGAGCTGTGCCTGTAGATGTCTGTGTGACAAACGGTGCCCATCTTTGAAGGAGGGGCTCTATTCTCCTTGCCTCTGTCCTCTCTCAGGGAGGAAGCAACACTGCAAAGACTTGTCTGTCCCCTGCCAGTGAGGTCCCCAGCTGTGAGTACCGCACTGGTCTCCCTTCCCATGTCTCGAGTGGAGTTGGGGGCTCTGGCAGCAGCACATCTGGTTCCTGGTGAGGATTAGACCACATTGCTGGTGGTCACTGGCATGACTGGCTGTCACCCCTCTTCTTGCCTGGCCACCGGTAGGGTTGCCGGGCACTCACCCCTACCTCCTGCCCTGCCCCACACCTGCTGGCTCTGACCTGGGCTTCTCCATCTTGTTGCAGCTGGACGAGGAAGAGGAGAGGAGGAAAAGGCGCCGGGAGAAAAACAAAGTAGCAGCAGCGAGATGTCGTAACAAGAAGAAGGAGAGGACGGAGTTCCTGCAGCGGGTGGGTGCCCTGACCTGTCCCAGGGTGCAGCAGGGACCTTGGTGGGGGCACAGCCCTAGAAAGGTGCCCCAACTGTGGACAGCACTCCTTCCTGAACTGCCCCTCTGCCTCTCCATGCTCCTGTGCCATCAACTGGGAAAATACAGGCCCATTGCCCCACTTTGCATGAGGCTGTGAAGGTGGTGGTCATGTGCATGCCCAGGCAGAGCACATGGGCATCCCTGTGCCCATGTACCAGGGATGGAGAGGGCTGGAGGCTGGAGTGGACAGGGGTCGACAGTGTGCTGGCCTCTTGCCCAAATTCCTGAAGGTTTCCCTGTTCAGAGGCAGGATGCCTTCTCACCTGTAACCCCAAGGCAGGAAAAACTCACAGCACCTTGCTGCTTTTCTGCAAGGGGTGGTGGGACATGAGTAAGTGATGAAGCAGGGGACAAGGAGCCATTTCACAAGGGCAGATCCTTGCAGGTAGAGAGTAAAAACTTGAATGTGGATTTGTTTCCAAACACTCTTCCAGACCATGGAAAGCAGCCAAGCAGGGGTTTTGCTGTGGTGCAGCAGGGACCTGTCCCAGGAGGTGGCTGTGTATTGCCTTGTGGTGGCACTAGGTAATGCAAGGCAGCAGGGCTGGGGATGGGCTGCCTGGAGGGACCTGGTGCCTTAGCAGGTCTTTAGGCTGCTCCTGTGTTACAGGGGCTGAGGGGCAGCATTGAGTGGAGATGGCTTGTTGGCTAAATTGTTTCTCCTAGTATCTTGTCCTGTTGAGTAAAGTCACATGTAGTTGTGTTTCCATCCTGCTAGGAGTCTGAGCGTCTAGAGCTCATGAATGCTGAGCTGAAGGCCCAGATAGAAGAGCTGAAACAGGAGAGGCAGCAGCTGATTCTGATGCTGAACCGGCACCGTCCCACCTGCATTGTGCGGACAGACAGCATCAAGACACCCGAGAGTGAAGCCAACCCACTGTTGGAGCAGCTAGAGAAGAAGTGAAGGTGGCCAGGAGGAGGAGACAGTGGTGCAGGGTCTTCCAGGGTCTCTAATGTATGTACTGTATGAAGAACTGTGCACCCAGGCCTGGTGCAGCCAGGACCCAGTGGGCTTCCTTGGGAACTATGGACCAAACAAATACGGAGACAGAGAAGATCAGGAACCTGTCAACCATGTATTCTGAGGCTGAACCTGGGAGCAGGGCTAGTGGCGCCGGTGAGGGCAACCTCCTTGTGATACCTCATCACGGCCCTTCAGCCCGCTGACGACACTGGCGACCCACCATGACGGTGCAGCGTGTCCCGCCAGGGCCGCACGGCCTGTGGGGAGCAGGGCCCCGAGTGGAGGAGCCGCGGCCGCGCGGTGCCCGATGGGCCCTGCCCAGGGGCTGCCGCTGCTCCTGGCACAGCTCCAGAGAGAGCTCCAACCCAAGAACCGCAAGCACTTGACGCAGCCCCATGTGGTGGGCAGGCCTGTCGGGGCTCGGTGGCGCAGGCGCCCCCCACAAGCACACTCTCAGTATAATGTTTACAGCCCAGCTGTCCGTGTCGGCCGTGCTTTTGAATGCACATTTTTACACTTTTTTAAAAGTATTTTTTACAAAGTTTTTATACAGCGATCTCTATATGGATTTATATAATCACTAGATGTGATCCCATAGAAATGTACGTTATAATGGTCTGTTTGTTACAAACCCATATGCTGCAGTTATCTCCATTGTGTTACTTGTCCGGTAGCATCTGGCTCCTTCCTTGGCGTCCTGGGAAGGGCGTCCAAGCTGCCCTCCGCAGTGGTGTTGCTACCTTCTCCATCCATGTATGTCCTTCATAATACTCAGTTCTGTATCTCTCAGTAAATGTTACCTTTATGTATGCTGTCCTCCTGTACTCTGTCTGGATCAGGCCATGCTGGGCTCTGGCCAGAGCTTGGCCCCATGGCAGCAGGTGCCAGGTCTGACCATGCTAGGTGTGTTCCTGTCCAAGTGGGATGGGAGAGCTGATCCCAGAACCAATTTTGGTAGTTCTGTGTCAGCAGCTGTGGGCCAAGGGGATTCACTCTGGGAGCAATTGTCAAGCAAGAAGTAGCTCAGTGCTGCACCTAAGAGGGCAGGCATAGGCATGCCTTGCTGGCTGGAAAGGCTGAGGTGAGAGACAGGGAGACCATCTCATCCTTACCTGGTCCTTCTTGTTACAGGCCTGAATACAGCAGCTTGAAATCATTTCAGGGATGAGAAAGAGATGGAGGAGCTGTCACAGTGGCCTTGCAGTGATGATCCCTTCATGGAAGGAGGTGGAGAACAGTTCCTTGGAGTCTCTGCCAAGCCCTAGCCTTACCCCTAGCTTACATGTTGTGAAAGCTCATGCAGCTTGCCCTGGGCTTGAGCCAGTGCTGAGGACAGGAGTGTGGAGGTTGAGAAGATAATCAGCCAGGTGTGCTTCAGATACTACTACTGAAAGATAGCATCACTGTATGAATAACCAGGCCCTGACACTTGCTGTCTTCCTTACTCTTGGATAGGAAGGCAGGGGGAAGGTGCCTTGGTCTGGAGAGGGGCAGATCCCATCTCATACATGGGCACCCTTAAAGGAGCAGTAGTGCACCCAGTCTTTTCCCAGTCAGTGTCCTGCCCATTACCAGTGTGGATGAGGCTACTTTGATGCAAACTGCAAGTGAAAGAAGCTTTTGGCATCTGGTACAAATGCACACTCCAGCCAGGAGCACTGAAGCAATGTTTGGGAGAAGATGAGCTTGGATTAAACATGACAACAGCGTAGGAGGAGGTCTTCCCTAAGCAAGACTGCCACTCTAGTACATGTTTCTATCTTTATAGCCTACTCGTCTAACCCTTAAACTCCAGGGATATCTGACATCGGTCCTTTCCCTGTTTCATACTTTCTTCCTGGATTTCTCCTCCCTTTCCTTAACTTCTGGTTCTGGGGCCTCCTAAAATGGAGCCAGCTGCCTTGTTTAGTGTGAAGCATGTTGAATCTGTTACAGGCAAAGTTTTTGCCCTGGGAAGACTTGTTGGCTGAGGTGTTTTACAGAGACATGCAAGGACAGGGCCCAAAACAAAGCTGGTGGAGAAAAGCAGTGTTTGGCCTGTCTCCCACTACCTGCTGTGCAGCCCTTGAAGCTCTTCTGTTCAGACCCTGGAGTGGTGGCTGACCCATTTGTCAGCTGCTGTCAGGAACCAGTCCTCATACTTCAAGGAACATGATGCTCTGCTGAAAGGATGCAGAGCACTTGCTGGGCCTGCTTCTCTCTTCAGGACCTTATATTCCCTCTGCAGAACATACAAGGTAATGAATTTCCAGGCTCCTGCAACTTATCAGTTTCCTCTTTGGTGGTCAGCAGGAACTCCCTGTGGAACATCAGATGATCCAGCCACAGGCATCTTGTGCATTTTCTCACCTGGAGAGCCTGTACTCCCACCCACCTGCCACTCACCTTCCAGTAGCGCTGGCAGTGCCGTGGGTGCAGGTGATGGCCCTGCTCTGGCAAATGGCCACGCTGCAGTAAAACCTCCTACTGTGAAAACAGCTGGCTTGAAAGAGAAGTGTAAGGTGCTCTTTGAAACCAACCATGTTCGAAGCAGCCAGCAAAGGCGGCTGCAGAAGAGTGATGGATCTACATCAGTGTAATGCCCAGCTACTCCAGCCAAGACTCGGGCAAGAGCTCTCTCAGCCCTGGCAGCGCCCAGGCAGGCTTTTGCACAGTCTCCTGCATATCCTCTAAGCAGCCTTCTGCTGCATTCCAGTCAGTACCAAGGGCTCTTCTCTACAGCACTTGTGAGACTGCACCTTGAGCACTGGGTCCAGTTTTGGGCATCATAATATAAGAAGGACATTGAGGTGCTGGAGCGGGTCCAGAGAGGGGCAATGAGGCTGGTGAGAGATCTGAAAAACATGGCTTATGAAGAGCGGCTGAGGGACCTGGGGTGGTTTAGTCTAGAGAAGAGGAGACTGAGAGGAGACCTTATTGCTCTCTACAACTACCTAAAAGAAGGTTGTAGCAAGGCTGGTGCTGGTCTCTTCTTCCAAATTGCTAATGATAGGATGAGAGGAAATGGTCTCAAGTTGCATCAGGGGAGGTTTAGATTGGATATTAGGAAGAAGTTCTTTACTGAGAGAGTGGTCAGGCACTGGAACAGGCTGCCCAGGGAAGTGGTGGAGTCACCATCCCTGGAGGTGTTTAAAAAACAAGTACATGTAGCACTTGAGGCTTTGGTCTAGTGGTTAGGGAGATGTTGGGGTGAAGGTTGGACTTGATGATCCTAGAGGTCCTTTACAACCATAATGATTCTATGTATCATGTGCTTCTGGAACAGGGCTTGGTGTCAGTGGTGATGGAGCTGATAACCTGATAGATGTGAGGCTGCCACCAGCCTCATGTCCCCCAGCCCATTGTCAGGCTGAACCCCTAGCTTTGATGGGCACCCACACACACAGACCTATGGATCCTTCCCATAGCTGGTTTTAGAAGGTGTCTCCAGTTGCCGGCAGTGTGTGCAGGAGCCCTGGGGGACCGCAGACCCACGCAGACCTCTAGTCTTACTTTCTGGCTGCTCCAGCATGAAGTTGACTTGTTCTCGGTCAACCTGCAGGTGAGATGGTTGGCGGTAGGTTTTGACGAGCCCGTTGGTAGGACGCTGCGGTGCGAGGCACCCGGAGTCGCCCTCTGCGAACCTCCCCGCTCCTTCTTCCCGCCGCTCCCCGCCGCTCTCTCCCTCGCAGCCTCTGCGGGCTCCCCGTTTCCCGCTCGCCTGCATCCCCATAACCCACCTCGCGGCCGGTGTCGCCTCCCCGGCCTCGCCGCCGGCAGGAGGAGCTCCCGGTGAGGGGGTCGGCGGTGCGAGTCCGGCCTCGCCGCCGGCAGGAGGAGCTGCGCGGCTGCGGGGGCGCCAGGAGCGGGAGCGGGGCTGGGCTGGGCTGGGCTGGGTTGCCGCAGCCGCGCTCGGCGGATGCTCTTCGCTGCCGAGCAGCGGCCAAGCTGCCGCCCTGGCCCTTCTCCGGCTCAGCCTGCGCCAGGGAGCCCCGGTGCCTGTCGCGAAGCACCGGCTTTGTACCCTCTGCTGTGCTGTGAGGGCCCGCCTGGAGCCCGGCCTCCAGCTCTGCGAACCCCAGCACAAGGCATGGACCTGTTTGAGTGGGTGCAGAGGAAGCCCACGGGAATGGGCAGAGGGCTGGAGCACCTGTCCCGTGAATAGAAGCTGGGAGAGCTGGAGTTGTGCAGACTGGAGAAGAGAAGGCTCTTAGGAGACCTTATTGCAGCCTTGCAGTATTTAAAGGGGGCTTATAAGAAAGATGGAGAGGGAACTTTAACCAGAGCCTGTAGGGACAGGACAAGGGGCAACAGTTTTAAACTGAAAGAGGGTAGGTTTAGACTGGATACAAGGAAGAAACTTTTTACAGTGAGGGTGATGAGGCACTGGAACAGGTTGCCTGGAGAAGTTGTGGATGCCCCATCCCTGGAGCTGTTCAAACTCAGGTTGTTCAAACTCGAGTGGAAAGTGTCCCTCCTCATGGCAGGGGAGCTGGAACTAAATGATCTTTGAAGTTCCCATCCAACCCAAATCTTCCTGTGATTCTATGGTTCATGATGCTGTCCTCTGGTGCCAGATGGTTCTTGTCAGACATGTGAGCCTGACTGACATCGCTGGTGCTTCCTGGCCATTTCACTAGGAGGTCCCCCTGCTTGCAAGGTACCTGAGGTGACTTGATGACTGGGACCACCTACAGTAACTCCTGGGGTGCCATCAGCCCCCCCCAGTACATGCCTGTCTCCTGATTTTGTGAGAGCCACATTCAGGTCATAACCTTTGTGCTCCTTCTCACACTCACCAATTCAGGCAGGAGCTTTCCCCAGGGCATGATACCACATATCACTTGTTACCAGTTCATCCCATCCTGGAGTGGTTGAGTAGCCCATTGTGCTCCCCAAAGTTTGGTTGTGGTTCCCTTCCTTTCCTCCTCTTCTCATCCTCTCCCCACCCACTGCACCCCCACAGATGCCAGTCCCTGTGTACTGCCCTTGGGACAAGGGCATCCAGGCCCCTGGCCTGCAGCCACTCATGGGCAAAGGATGCTTGGAGGCTGTTACTTTACAGTTTTTCATAGCATCATTCTCACTATTGTATTTGAAAAACTGCCTCCTCTGCCCTTCTCAGTAGGGCCAAGGGCGACTCCGAGACTCTGTGGTAAGTGGTATTAACTAACCTTTGCCAGTGACCTGCCTCTCTTGTTTCATTTTGAGCCAAGGGCAGCAGGTATTAATTTATCTTTGTCCTTATTGGTTCTTCTACTCAACTTGCTGGAAAACAAGCCCCAAAAATCCCCAGCCTTGATATTTACCAAGAGACACGGAAACTGCTGTGATTACCATGGGTGCCAGACTGCGCTGAGCAATGCTCACACTGGCATGAACCATGGCTGGGCAGCAGGATGGGAGCTGGGGAAAACTGTGCTGTCAGGATGGTTGCAGAGAAGTGAGAAAACCCAATAGCCGCTTCCCTGAGCCTGAAAGTATCACCTGGCTCCACATAGCTTCATGCATGTTTTTCTTATTTGTAATCACTTGTTGCCAGCATTTGGAATGTGGGGATGAGCCAGTGAGAGTCTGTGGGAATGGGGCCACGGACATTCACTGCCCCTGTAGAGACACCATGCTCCTGCTGGGCTCAGAAACTGGCCTGGAGGCCAGAGCCAGGGAGTCACTTGTCTCTGGTTAAGGGCATGAGCCTCCCTGCACTGTGTGGCTAATGGGGTGGCCAGGGACATCTCCCAGCTGGGACATGGGGACAGGCAGGGTGGGTGCTGTCAGAGGTGTAGCCAGTCCCACCAGCAGGAAGCTCGCTGGCAGTGGCTCTGCTGCCAACCCTTCTGTCTGAGGAAAAAACCCTTCCCTGCAGCCAGGAGGTCTCCCTGGCTCTTACTGGGCAGGGCTGCCAGGAAGGACTGGCACCTGTGATAGCACAGCTGGGGTTTGCCTTTTCTCTGTGGCTGAAACCCCTGGAGCAGAGACCCTGGAGCATCTGCCAGCTTGGGCTGGCTTCCCCACTTGACTGGGTTTTAATCCGAGGTGCAGCCGGTGCCTGTGATGCGTTCCCAAGCCTTGGCATCCCTGGCAGCCTTGACAGCTCTGCCTGCACACAGCGAGGTCTCCTGCCAGGGGTAGGCACATTTCAGGAGGAGCTGGGGCTGGCAGGGAGGCACAGAGCAGCTTGCCCAGGCCAAAACTGGGCTCTGCAGTCCAGATATCACCTGAGGATGAGTTTAGGTCAGAGCTTGGCTGCAAATACAGTGTGTGGTCATGGGATGAGAGAGCTTAATGTCACTGAAGCCCTTGGGTTTGTCTGTCAGGGCATGCAAGAAGTTAATCCGAATTAGCCAAAGCAGTGGGCTAGTGCAGTGGTATAAAACCCTCGACCAGATACCCTGCTGCTGAGTTAAACTGGGCTTACTTTAGTTTGCCTTTTTAAAGTGGACTGGCCAACTCAAGTGGTCTCCAGTCCAGGGAATGCATCTGGCAGCGGGCAGTGGGTATGACTGCCTGTGGTGATAAGCTCTTTGTGAGCAAAGCCTGCCCAGGGGACAAAGAGTGAACCCAGTTGTACAAGACCACTTTAACTCTGAATAGGAGCACCTGCTAAGGGGTTTATTGCATTTCAGTTGCTTCCAAGTTTAATATAGCTTAGCCATTCTGAATGTTTCTGAGCAGACAGGCTCTCAGTTCCCCATCGGTAAAGGAATGGCTTTCTTCTCTCCAGCCTTGTGTCCAGCTGTCCATGCACAGAGCATGAGTGGAGTGTCAAGGGGCCTAGGGAAAGGTTAACCCCTGGGAAGGAGGAAAAGTTTGTACCTTGTGATAGGAGGTGGTTCACCATGGATAGGACTGACAGCTCCACATCTCTGTCCAGCTCTAGGGACTCTGCTAGACAAAAAGGCCCTGTGTTAGCAAGTTAATGGGCTTTTCCAGCCATGGCTCTCAGCACTGTGAGTTGGAGCTCCTAGGAAATACCACCAAGAAGCTACTTCCAGCAAGCATGAGTCTCAGTAAAGGCAGTTTGGGTTTGTATGACAGCAAGGTTTCACTGCAGCCTGTCACGTCTCAGATGAAGCTTCAGGAACAGGATCTTTTGCCAGTAATCACCACCTTGTGCTGATGTTATCTAGTTTCTGCAGAATGAACTTGCTGAGTTGTCATCTGTGGCACCGTCAGGGGAAGTCCTGACTCCTGACACTGCAGTTCCTGCCTCTGCTTTGCCATGGCCCCAATTCCAGTGGAGCCTTTAGTCAGGCTAACACCTAATTTCTGGTTGAGGCTAAAATGGCTGCTGGCACCAAGGTGATGCTGAATGCTTGGTGACCAGGCAGTCAGCAAGAGTAGGTTTGTACTAGAGCTAGTGTGTGGGTATCATTGGCAGCTGCCTCTCAGTATGTACCAGCTTCTGTGACAGAGGCAAACTCTGTGAGTGCCAGGCAGAGCCACTGCTGTGTTACATGGACGTTTGCTGAGTGAGACATCCCTTTTCTTCTCTGCAGACCTTCCCTGTAAGCAAAGTAACCTGAGTTCCAGCCAGCAGAGGATGGATAAGTGGCTAAGCTAGTCAAGGTGCTGGTGCGTGCTGGCACTGCTGTGTGACCAGGCAGGACCATGGCACCCCATGCTACCAGTGTAACAGGCTGGCAAAACCAAACTCAGTGGTTCAAACAAGCTTCCCTGGGTGCAGGCACAAGGTATTTCGCTGTGTCTGCAAGGGAGAGGTGCAGAGTTGACTTAAACGTGGCTGCAGGCACCTACCCTGCTGCCCATAGGACACCTGCAGGTCAATGGCCCACGTGCATAAATTTTAGGAGCAATGCAAACTGCCAGCGTATCCTGGTGAGCCACCCTGCATGTGACATAAAGCCTTATTCAGATAGGGCTTTGGGGCACATTTCTTCACCTGATAGCAACCATCTGCTGTGGCTGCAAGGGCCGAGGCTGCTCCATGGCTGGGTTTGTAAGCTGGGGTAGCAGCACCTCAGCATTTCTCTCAGCTATGCCCTGGAGCAAGCCCAAGCACCAGCTGGCACCTAGGTGGTTTAGATGGGAGCGTGGTGGGTTCAAGGCTGTGTTCCAGATTCAGAGTGGAGCTACCTGGTGGGTCCTCCTCACTGTGCAGCACTGTGGAAAGGAAGAAGGCTGCACGAGGAATGGGATGAAGAAGAGTGCATCCATCTCTATTGCTGTAATGCCATCGTAGATGGCTGTGGGGCAGCTTTCCTGCGCTCAGTTTGCTTCTGGTTGCCCTGCTGTGCAAACAAGAGAAATCCAAAGATGGGTGCTGACCTAAATTAGGGCTGCAGGAAAATTTCCCTACACAGAGACTAAAAGTCCCACTAGTTTAGAGCGGAAACTAGTGAAATGGCGTGTGATAGAGATTGCAGCGCAATGCCTGGCTTAGAGATCAGTCTGTTCCTCTGCTCACCCCCTCACAAGATGTTCAAAGAAATGGAAAGACAACTCATTTCAAACTGGTAAATTGACACACTTCTCACAGAGCCAGCAAACTGGTTTGTGCAGGTGGACAAGATGCCCTGTTGGCCAGCAGTTTCAGAGGACTCACAAGGGATCAGGTATTCATATGAAAAACAAGGATACCCAAAACTCAAGTCAAAAAGTTTGACTTAAAAAAAGCTAGAAGCTGGCATGGTTCTTTGGAGTTCAGGCAAAGAAGGTCAGGAAGGAGTTTCTGTCTTTTTTCTGTCCCCTCTTTGAGGCCAGTATTGGCAGTTATTAGAGACGGCAGAAGGAACCGGCTCTCCAAGCCAGGGCCTTAAGCAGCCTTGCTGACATGGCTTAGGGTGCAGAAGTCTCCCTCATCCCACTTCCAAAGCACTGTTGGGAATGAGGTGCCACTGAGAGCCCACAGGTCAGCTGTGTCTGGGCACTGCCATGGGCAGCCACTGCCACGGGCAGCCACTGCCACAGCCAAAGGAAAAACAGCCATGCCCCAGGAGGCTGGTTAAGGAGCACCTTTATCATGCCAGGGCACCAAAATGTGAGGCTGGAAAGCACAGGATCAGTGGACATCTGAAACTGCCCCCTCTCCATCTCTCTGTCTTCTGCTCCAAGCCCCCTGAGAAACCTGTGGGGGTTGCAAGCCCCTCTGAAATAGCCAGCCCTAAGCAGGTCCTCCCTTGTGTCCAGGTGGTGAGTAATGAGCCTCCCTCCTTGTGTTTCTCTCAAAAAGGTGTTGAGGAGCCTTGAGCCAGCCAGGGGCACAGACCAGGCACATCAGGGGCTCAGCTCTGCTGCTGCCACCCCCAGCAGCCTGCTCTGGGACGAGCTGTCTCCCAGTGAGCTGCTGGCAGGCGAGGGCTGTGCATGCCAGCCCCCGGGTGTGCCAGCCTGTGCCAATGCTGTGCCCAGGCAGAGGGACTTATACATATTACCGTGTGTTTTGTTAACTCTGCCAGTGCCCTACTGCTGATCAGTGCTACTTGCATGGGCACCAAATGTACCTTCTGCACAGCTTTCCTGCTCTCTTCTTCAGAGCTGCTCAGCTCCACGCTGCCTGTCCTCCCCCGTGCTGCCTCTGACACCTTGTGCTCCAGCACCACTTATACGAGAACCACGTGCACCTGGACTGCAAGCTCACTGCACTGTGCCCATCAGCAGCCTCCTCCAGCCAGGCCATGTGAGCTCAAGGGTTCGGGAAGCACTTCTTCCCACCAAATGGGGTGGGGGAAAGGGAGAACCAGTGTTTAACCCCTGCTAAGCCAAGAGCGAAGCAGATCCCCTTGGGGTGGGAGTACAGTACTAACATGAGTGCTGTTCACACTCATCTGCTGAGATGGGTGGCTCAGAGTGTAGCTGCAAGAACATGACTTAAATAAGCTGTACTCAATCCTTGGGAGGTTTAAACATGTATTATGGTGATGGGTGATGTTGAAGAACATTTTCCTCTGAATGGAGTCATGGAGCAGCGATATAATACCCTCAAGAATCATGTATTAATTTAAGAAACAAGTAATGCATTCACCCTCCTCCCCCATGCCATGGAGCATGGCTGCAGCCAATGCCCAGTGAACATCAAATGCCCCCATCAGGCTGTGGTCATCCCCTGGGAGCACAATTTTTGCTGCTTGGTTGCTGTGATTGGATTCACTGCAGCACTAAGAGACCCAAGGTCTGGTCTTGCTGCCACAGTGGCAGGGCTGGACAGCCACCTGTCCCTCCTGCCCTTGTGCAGCGTGGAAATGTGCACGCTGGGCAGCACCAAGAAAGCTGGGGCTGTGGCCCCTTACCAGCACCAGTAAATCTACCCTTGGGTGGATCAGCCCTTCTGGTTAAACGGGTCACTGCTCTTCCTCTTTGGGCCTTCCCCATCATCACTGAACGAGACTGCCACCGAGATGAGTCAAACCGTCAGACAACATCTGCACCCTCCGCACGCCCCGTCCATGCGCTTGGATAGTTCAACCAGTGGGCTCAGCCCAGGCAGCGGAAGCAAAGCCCTGGTTGACTGGGGGGATGTCTGGCAACTAAGCCTTCTCAGTGCCCCAAGTGTGTACGTATCCAGTGCAGCTGGGTGGTCTGGTCCATTTCTGAACATATCCCAGAAGCTAGACAGGGCCTATGAAAACAACAGTGAAAGTTTGTGCTTAAACGGATGTACTCTACCAGGACTTGGGATCTGCTGAACTGGAGAGTCATGTAAGGGCACATCTGAGTACTTGCTCATGAGCTGCTAAGTCTTTGCCAAGAACAGGTTAGACATTGCCCCACTAATTATCCAACCAGTCCATATGTACAGGACAGGAGAAGGAGGCGGTGGTTCATCCCTTCAATAGTCTGGGGTGAACTTTAATTTTCTGTGTCTTGAGGCTGAAACTCCTGTAATGTGTTGGAGGCCAGACCCTGACAACATCCTGCCAACTCTTCAGCTGGGAGGCTCTGGCCGGGCTTGCTCTCACCCTCCAGTGGGGTCAGAGAGACCCCAGCTACCTGGAGCTCTATGTCCATATCTGGAAAGCCAGTGCGTTGGGCATTTCCCTTCTATCATTTCCTTCTTTTAAAACGGAGACATAAAAAAGTATTACTAATGACATTCAAAAAAACCATAGAAGTGGCAAAGCCAAGTACGGAAGAGCTAGAAATTTCTAGAAATGTGTTTGCCCAGCCAACCTAGCTTCAGCTGTCTTGTGTGCATGATCACCTTCTGCATTTTGACCCAGATTGCCACTTCTTTAGCACCCTGGCTGGACCTCAGCTGGAGCAAATGATGAGCTCGTCAGCTTGGCCATCTCCGTTCTTAGCAGGGCTGGAAAACCCCTGTCCAGTTGGTGAAGCAAGGGACTACAGAAAGGAAGGTGAGTCTCTTGGGTAGACATTTGGTGCCTCCCTGGAGAGCTGGGTTTGTGTCTACCCCTGCCTCGAAGTTACTCTGCAAGTTGGTGAGCTGCATAAGCAACAGCTTTCACAGGAGCGGCCTCCTCTTCCTCATTTGCCAAAGCTGATTTACAGAAGTGCTAAAAGTTTGCAGCTGCAGTCACAGACATCAGGAGCTGGGGTTTGGTTAAATAAAGTGCTCTATGGAGCCCAAACCACTGAAAAGTTAGATCCTAGTTGGTTTGAACTGTGTGTCCAAAATGGATGAGTACTTTTGATCTAAATGTCTCTTTATCATTTGTTTTGTTACTGTTACATAGGGATAACTCCACACCTAAAAAGATGGCTGAGAAAATAGCTTCATTAGTAGCCCTGAAGTACTCAGTGCTAGAGTGCTGAGCACAAGCAAGTCTGTGAAGAAACAGAAAAGCAGAGTGCCGAAGCAGGCTCTTGACCACAGGACATCCCAGGACAGTGATGAAGGTAACACATCTATCCCAGGGAAAAAACCTTTGTGGAGCACTCAGTTACAGAGCACAGCATGTTATGAGGGTGTAAATGCAGTGTGCTTAAGGGAGCTAATTCTGGGATTTCCGTGCTTTTGTGTGCTTGGCTTACAGCCCTTGTCATTTATCAGACATTCAGAGTGTAAAGTACCTGTTTCCTGTACATTGGCAGGTTGTGCCCAGTAAGGACTGGAAGTGTTTGTGTGAGGGGCATTTGCTCTCTGCTAGATGGGATGAATTTGGTGGGACTAAGCTTGAACTCTCCTGCTACAACCTGGCTCTCACACTCACCCAGCTCAGCCAAGATGAGATAGCCCTGGTGGTGGAGACAAACCCTCCTGCCAGCTGGGGAAGCTGCCAATATCACAGGCAGGACCAACGTGTACTGACAGAGCGGGACCAACAGAAGCTTGTCTGATAGAGAGCAAGGATTTTGTTCAACACCACCGTTCACTTAACAGCTTCTTTTCAGTACTGTCTCTTATCAAACAATGCTGCAATTGTGCAAATATTGTAATAAATTATTTACATAAAATGCTGCATGCAAAGCAAAAACAATCTTAGTGGTTTACAAGAGGTAGCTGCTTCAGGTTGGATTTTTAAATAGCACTATGCACTGAAGGATCATGCAGCAGGACAGGTGAGATAGATGGGGTGAGATGCAGTTTTGAACGTTGCTGCCCTAGGCCTGCAACAGGTGAGAGAGCTGGAGCATCAGGTTTACAAGGAAACTCTAGTAACCCTCAGTGCTGAGGAAGCTGTTTGCACCAGGTGGAATGTAGGGATCTTTCTGGGCTTTGGAGGCAAAGGCACTGATTACAATTAAGGCTGAAAAATGCCCCATGTATTCCCTGGGATCTGAGGAGCCCATCTTAGTAACTTTTTAAAAAATGTATTTTTCCTTATTTAAACCCTGGGAACACAACTCTACGCCATCCTAGAGAGGCAGGATTCAGCCTGGACCTTTTCTGATGGAGGTTTGTTCCCAGCCACTTCATATGAAGGGGCCTGAATAACTGTCCTGAACTTTCCATCCCAAGATGTTCCTAACCTCCTCTCACTTCAAACCTCAGACCTGAACCTTTCCTGCTGCAGTTGGAGCCCGGTTCTTCTGGCCACATGGAAAACAGGTGACCACCTTTTCCATTACAAAGACTGCTTCTTCCTCCCCACCCACTTTCCGCCCCCAAGACTTCTCTTTTCTAGGCTAAATGGACCCAACATCTTCCCTCCTCTCTCTTAGAGCAAGATTTATGTGTATTTATCCTTTGTATTGTTTTCTTCTGTATGTTTCCCCTTCTGTGCCTGGGACTCTGAATGGGTGGCAGGCAGCGCAGGGCAGTCTTCTCCTCTGCCTTGCACCCAGCGCCCCAGGCCAATGCCCGGCCCCTTTGCGACACCTCCACGCTGCTGGCGAACGTTCAGTTTATGATGTTCTGCAACCCCCAGATTTTTCCCTGCCATTTTGCTGCCCAGTCAGTTATTCCCCAGTTCTTCTACCTACATCTTGCTTTGCTTTACATTTGCATTTGTTCTTGCTGAACTGCATCTTGCTGCTTTCAAATCGTTTATCTGGCATTTGAGATGACATGAAGCCCAGCCTCCAGGGTCCCTGCAGCCACTCTATCCCAGTGAGAACAGGACTCCCTTCAGCAGTGCCTGCTGTTATTCATAAGGGACAAACACAGAACTGAATGGTCCCATCCTTCCCTTAAAAGCCTCTGGAAATATCACTGCTCCATCATATTGCTGATGCAGCAGTAACCTAATGCTTGTGAGTTCATCCATGTCACTGAAGGCGATTTCACAGCTACTGTGATTGAGATCAAGAAACCTAAATGATCCTAGAGGGAAAGTCAGGGGATGTTATTCACAGTGTAAATTTAATCACCTAAGTCAAACACAGAGATTAGGAGGCTGGATCCTGAGGCTTCCCCTGATAGCGGGGGAGAGAGGGAACCTGAGGAGGGGCAGGAGAAAATGAGCTCCCCATGTTGTGTTGGCAGCAGGTGCCCAGGGCAGACCCTGGAGAGCTGTGAGTGGTCACTGGTGGAGGCACACTGGTGGTTTCTGCTGCTTTGGGCTGGGAGATTACAGCTCTCTCCAGAGGAACAGCACCAGGCACCGCCTGTGAGGAGACAACATAGGTCCTGCCAAGCCCAGGGGAGTGCGGTGAAGGCTCTGCTCACCTTCCTGCCAGGAGCCTGACTCATTTGCAGTGCACTTGTTCATTGCTCCTAAGTGACAGGATTTCCTTAGCATCATAGCAATCTGGAGAGTGAGGAGTGTGTTTGGGCAGGAGGGAAGAGGGATGCTCTCTTACTCCTGCTCAGCAAGACCAAGTGTCCAAACACTCTCCTGCAATGTTGCTCTCTCCTGAGATTTCTCCGTTAGCTGTTAGTAAAAGCCCAGCTCTGGACAAACCAGGGTGCAGCTCAGGATTTTCCTCTTGTGGATCAAAGAATAGCTTTTGCTGCAGTCATATTTTTGCCAGTTTTGCACTGACCATCCAGTTCCTGACAGAACATCCAGCTTCCTTGCAGCACATCCTGCCAACGCTCTTCCATCCAGCTGCCAGCCTCGCTACATACAAAAGGAGGGAATTCAGCTGATCATAGAATCATAGAATGGCTTAGGTTGGAAGGGACCCTAGAGATCATCTAGTCCAACCACACTGCCGTGAGCAGGGACACCTCTCAACTAGACCAGGTTGCTCAAGGCCTCATCCAACCTGGCCTTGAACACCTCCAGGGAGGGGGCATCCTCAACCTTTCTGGGCAATCTATTCCAGAGCCTCGCCACCCTTGTACTGAAGAATTTCTTCCTAAGATCTAGCCTAAACCTACTCTCCTTCTGTTCAAAACCATTTCCCCTTGTCCTGTCATTGGACACTCTCGTGAAGAGCCGCTCACCAGCCTTTCTGTAGCTTCTCTGCCCAATAATAGAACAAAGATATTTTTCCCTGAGGAAGGAACTGCCTCTGTTCTGCCCTAAGCAACAGCAGCCTGTAGAGCAGAGTGGGCCAGGCAGTGCCCCTGAGCCCCGCTTGCTGGCAGAAGAGCGTGAGTGTCCACGGGAGGTGGGGATCCAGCAGCGTGCGGGGCTGCAGTGCCCAGAGGAAGGGTAGTGATGCAGAGAGGGAATGGATGCTTCAGTGCCTGTGCCACTAGCCCCTGCCTTGGGAGGCCTGAACTCAACGCCCCACAAGCCCTTTGTCTCACCAGTGCCTTGGGCTGCTCCATTCCCGGACCTGGCCACGCCAGAGGAGTGCAGCTGCACTGTAGGGAGATTGTGCTGCCAGGAGATGGGGTCCCTCAGGGTGGCTCTTGCAGAGCAGACAAACCCTCGCAGCCATGTTTGAAAGTGTGTAGGATCCCAACATTTCCCTACAGCTCACTGGAAGAAAAAATACACTCAAGGCTGTGAAAAGTTTAGATAATAGCTGCTGGCATGGAGTACTCCCAGGGCACTCCTGAAATGCTGCTGAAGGGGCTGCTTGCACATGTTTAATCTACTGAGGCTTGTACTAAGCATGGAAGTAGTCCCATGTAGCACAGACCAGTAAAGCAGCTTCTCTTCTTTGCTGTCTGCATGGGCCTTGCCCAAGTTGGGTGCTGGCAGAAGAAGAATAGTGAGGAAACAACCTCCAACGTGCCATGATGCTCCTGTCTCTCCATAGTCCTGTCCCACATCTTCTACAGCCAGCTGTGGTGAGAGTGGGCTAGAGGGGCACAGGCAGGGAATTAGGAGCCCTGCATGACAGTTTCACATCCCCTGGGATGTAGTCAAGCTCATACCACGATGTTGAGTGAGATTTAGGTCTCAGGCTTAGCTTCTGGGTCCATAGACTATTAAGTTTGCAGCACTTTGTGTGTCAGGGTCAATATTCCCCTTACAGGCCGGTGGATGTTTCAAAGTGCTGAAGAGCTTTGCCTTATAGAGAACACCAATCCTACCAAAACCAGTCCAAATGTTCTATGATCCCAAGCCTCTCTTCTTAGGTAGGACTGATGCCTCATTGTACACCTGCAAGCCGTCTGCACAAACGGTGTTTACATGGCACCTGCTGAGGGAACCCGTCTCTTCCCTGGCTCCTGCGTCAATGGGAGGGGGTGGGTGGGTTGTGGGGAGGTGGGAGGCTGCCTGGGAATTTCCCCGGCTTGGCTGGGGTGGCAGCAGCTGCCCAGGGCTGGACCAACCTCCTGCCCATGCAGGGCTGGCACTGCACACAGTGCCCCTGGAATTTCTGGGGCTCCCGGCAGCACCTCCTCCGCACTGCCCTCCTTTGAGGGTCCAGGTTTCGCAGCCAGAGCCGGGGCTTTTCTTCCTTTCCATCTCTGCTGTTTGTCTCAGAGAAAACCCATCTCGCTGTTTTTCAACCGCCTGAAGGTGTTTTTCGGGGGTTTTTCAGGCTATTTTGAAGCTCATTTTTCCCAGATGTGCTTTTTTTCTTCTTCTTCTTTTTTTTTCTTTTTTCTTCTGTAACTTTTATTCTTCACCTTAAAGTTTCCGGCCACGTGACTTTCAGCTTACATCCCCGAGGTTCTGAGAAACCACAGGAGACCGAGACCTAAAGGGAAGGTGCAGAAGCTCTGAGAGGAGAGGCAGAGAAAGTGGCAGAGACGGAGCAGGAGGACAGTGTGCCTCCAGGACAGGCAAGAGCTGGGAAGCCAAGGGCCATTCAGGGGGACAGAGGAGGGCAGGGGAGAAGGAACCGAAGTGACCCAGAAGGCAGGCACACCAAGAGCACGAAGGAAGCTGAAGAGGCCCTGGGAGCCAGAGACAGGAGCCATGCCCCACAGCTCCGACAGCAGCGACTCCAGCAGCTTCAGCCAGTCTCCTCCTCCCAGCAAACAGGTAAAGCAAGGACCTTTGCCCAGCTTTCCCTGGCTGGAGAGTCCTGCAGGGTGGGCCATGGGTGGGCAGGAGAAAGGGTGGTACCCACCACTGGCATTTTCATAGCACAGTGTGTTGGGGCTTTCTAGGAACGGCTGTGGTGAGAGGGATATGGGGCTGAGCTGAGAGCCCCAGCAAGAGCCCTGGCCACCAAGCTGGGTCTGGGTGGAGGCAGGAGGCTGGGTTACCTGAGGCTATTCCAGGGGCAACTGTGGGGCTGGGACCCTTGGGCATGGTGGGCCCTGCAGTAGGAACCAGGCAGGCAGCAGCAGGAAGGTTCAGCCCGAGGGCCGGTGCTCTGGTGAGGAGCCTGAGCCTGCAGCTCCTCACCATGGAGTGGAACAGCTCAGGGGTAGCCTGGCTGCATCCTGCAGCCAGGAAAGCTCTGCCACTTTGGGTCTGCTTTCCTTTCTGTGCAGCCTCAGAGTTTTTTCTTCTGAGTAATGCTTGACAGAGAGGTTTTGTTTTGCTGCACAGAGTACCTGAATGGTAAGTCTTTTGCTGGCAGGCACTGACACAAATCCGATGTATTTCCACTGCCTTTTCTGGCTAAGCTTTATAATAAAGAATCACAGAATCATAGAACTTATCTCTCATTTACCATTTCTCTAGGCCTGGCAACAATGGCAAGTACCTAAGACTTTGCTCAGAAGTTTTGGGGATGATCAGGGCAGCTGATTTTGGGCTTGCAACCAGGGATGTGGAGACATCCTGGGACAGAAGGGGATAAAGCATGGGGGTTGCCAAAGGACAGGAACTGGACTTGGTGCAGGATGTGGGACCTGCCATATCTAAGACATTTGTAGAGTATTGAAGGCAAGGATAAAACAGTTAAGTTCAAAGAAAATAAAAGATCTTGGGTGGGGTGGAGGGGGAGAGGATGTGGACAGACTGATGGGCTGGGAAGATAACTTTTGTGGCTGAGTTTTGTAGTCCTGTGGAGAAGCAGTGGTGTGAATGTTAGAGAGTCCCCAAAAGAGGCAGTGCAATATGAAAATAGAAGATGAAACAGTCTGTGTGACGGTTTCAACTGTCAGAAGGCAGCAGCAGAACCAGATCTCAGCAGAGAACGGCTGCTGAGGATCCTGGCAGGCATGAAGCTCATGACCTGGATCCTGGAGACCTGTGCTCAGCATTGCAGGCATTGCTACCAAGAGACTCCAGAAAAGAGCAAGCACAGAGTTCAGATAGCTGGAGCAAATGAGATCTGGGGAAAAAATAAAAGCTCTGATTCTGTCTAATTAAAGCAGGAGTCACATTGCACTTTAAGGGTCTGCAACAAATAAAGTTTGAGGGAGAAGGGTGATGGAGAGGGACCTACAGGGATGAAAGGAGGAAAACATGGGCTGAATCTCTGGAAAGATGGTTTATCCAAAGAATTGGAATGTCTGCAGTGCTGTATCCCTGCAGAGAGATGGGGAAGAGAAAGATTTTCTGTACAAGGAATTAAAATCATCTCTGCTCCAGAGAGCGCTCCTTACTCTTGTCCCTCAAGCCATATCCCAGGCCTGTGTCTTGGTGAAGGGAGAGCGGTCATTTCCCAGCTCTGCTGGGATGCCCAAGGTTATCAGACTTGCCCCTCCTGGCAATAGGGGTGCTAGAAGCATCACATATCCCTGGGGTATGGCTTTATCCTCGTGCTGAGGGTGTGTTTCCCATGTCCTGTGCCTCAATAATGTTATCTGCTGTGTCCCCTTCCCACCTACTGCCCTGTAGGAAGAGCAGGGTAAGGGAGGGCTGCCCCAGTCATTTCCATGTCTTGTTTTCCCAGGACTCTTCTGACGACATGAGGAAAGTCCAAAGGAGGGAGAAGAATCGCATTGCTGCCCAGAAGAGCCGCCTGAGGCAGACCCAGAAAGCAGACACACTGCACTTGGTGAGCACTTCCACCATTCCCCATCTCCAATGCTGAGGGCTGGGGTCCCACAGAGGGGACAATGTGCTTTACCCCTGGGTACTAGGAGCAGAGATGCTCAGCTGAGGCAGAACACAAGAAGTGAAGCCTGGGCAGGATGTAGGAGTCAGCACTGACAGCGAAAGCACACAGCCAGGGAGATTTGACACTGAAACATTTAGTTTTGCAGCTACTTTTGCCATCTTTATCTCTCAGTCTGACATTACTAATTTCCTTTCCTAACTTCTGACTGGCTCAGTCAGAAGCTCTTTCAAAGCCCAGGCTCATATGAGCTGGCTCTCCTGGGGTTTGTGCTTCATGCCATCACTTACATAGCGGTGCACGAGCATACAAGGATGCTTTTCTGAGGTGGTGGTACTTTGTATTCATTGGTATGGATGATGGTGCAATGTGGAGCTGAACGGGCCACGTCCTCTGATCTGTTCCTTAACACACTACACAGTGTAGATAAATAAATATTAATAGCTTTCTAATATTTTAAATGTCTCCATGGTAGCACTTGTATCCTTTTCTACAGCTTAGTGCTGCAGTGGACCTGGAGGCTTTTCTTGTCATTTAGCACAGATTTTCCTTCGTTCGGTTTCACCGTGCTGTCCCACTCTTCTCCTGTGTTGTCACGGGCATCCCTGTGACTCTTCTCAATGTGAAAAATTAGGCTTCTGCTTTCCAGAAGGACTGGTCACTTCTGGCTGTGTGTGTTTGGGCAGGAGTGTGTGGTCAGTGCCAGAGCACAGGAGCTGGACTTCTTTGCCTTTTGCACATTGGTAAGTGCAGTCCCATGTGTTTTGTGCCCCTGGTGGGCAGGATGTAGAACACGCAGTCCAGAGTGGGCAGAGAGCATCTTTATCCCTGCACTGGGCTGGGCTGCACTTTGAAAAGTGGTAATTTGGGTTATGTTAAAAAAAAATAAATCTTCGACTCGGTGGTCTTCATATTCCTCCAGATCCCCATTTTCAGGAATAATTTTGAGAAGCTGTTCCTGAACCTTCCTCTTTACATAGTGCCTTCAGTCCATGGTTAGAGCTGGGTTTAAGACAGAGATTCCTCTCTTTTCTCAGTAGCTGATGATCCTTCCAGAGCTGGCATGGCTCTAAACTGATTGCATTACATCTGTCAGCAGCAATGGCTCTGGGTGACTGTGCCTGAGATGGGTGAAGAGACACCTTTTCCTTGGAGTCAGTGCTCTCTCCAAGGTAATCCTAGAGGTGGATATGGGTTCTGATTCTCCTCCAGGAAAATCCTGCCTAGCTGTGCACCAAAAAGAATTGGGCTGTTCTTAGAGAAGATTACAAACCACTTGCTTATGAGATTACTGCTGCTCAACTAGCGTTGATGGCACATACTCCTTGCCTTCCCAGGGGGATGGGAGCATGAGGGCTAAGCCCAGTTTGGTTCAAACAGAGGATCCTGGCAGGTAGCTGCAGAAATGCAGGGAGGTGAGTAGAGGACAAACGGTGAATTTCTGCTAGTGTTTTTCCAATTCCTGGCAGATAGTGACCCCCTGCTTCTCCTGGGGTCATTCCCTGAGTGCTCTTTGACTTTGGTTGGCTCTGCATCATGGACGTTGCTTCCCTGATGTGGTTCTGCCCAGCAGAACGTGGCTCAGCTTAAGCTATGGTAGTATAAAAGGAGCCAGCAGCTCCATCTACCCCAGGGCTTTGTAGCTTGTGTTTTGAGGGGAATGAGTCATGGGGAGGATGGGGCTCCCTGCCTCTGGGTGATTCCCATCAGCTCCCAAGTTTGACGTCAGTCACAATTTCCAAAGCATTTAGTCACATCTGAGACATGCTCGTTTGCTGTGTGAGCTCCTGTGATAGCCGCTGTTAACTGCTGGGTGCATTTCAACCAGTGGGCAGAGAGTGGGCATCATCAGAGGTCAGTGTGGCAGCAGAGGGACAAGTGGAGGGGTGACAGGTTCACTTTGCTGAGGTGGTGGTGCAGCTTTTCAGGACCTCAGAGCGCTGGGTCCTCCTTTAGGTGCCTTGGCAGAGTTTGCAGAGCCTGCCACCACCTCCTCCCTCCCTCCTCTGGTCCTGGCCAGGCTGCTGGTTCCATGTTTGGTTGGTGCCTGGGACACTGCATCATGGAGCTGGCTGCACTTCAGCAGCAGTGGAGACAGCAAAGGCTGTGATGCTCTGGGGATCATTGAGACAAGTGGCTGAGCATCATTATTAACCCCTTTGTTGTTATTCTCATTAATAACAGTATTAATTCAGTTCTTCTGAGGCCTTGGTTTCTCTTTTCTTCTGACTCAAGCGTCTCCCCCTCCTCCCCGCCCTGCTGCTGGTTTCCCCGGCTGCTAGCAGGAAGCAGTGAGTCTTTTCTTTCCAGGGCAATGACAGGTTTCCTGTGGCAGGTGGTTTTCTGGTTAAAGACGGCGGTTATTCAGCGCGCCTTCCCCCGGCCGGGCAGCCCGCGTAGTGCGTGTGAGGGAGCGAGAAAGCCTGGGCGGGAGCGGGCCGCAGGCACTTCTCGTAAGCCGGGGCTGGGGAGTGGGGCCGGGGCTGCCAGCGTCGCGCCTGCGCTCCCGCCCAGCCCGGCCAGCTCGGGGACCGGGGTTTGCCCAGGCCCAGCTCTGTGCCGAATTTACCAGAAACATGACATTCTGGAAACTCTGTGGGGCAGAGGCATGGGACTGCGACCCCCGTGTCCCCAGCTCATCCCTGCAGCTCCTGCACTGAGGAAGCCCCTCTGGTTTTATTTCCTCAGGAGAGTGAAGACTTGGAGAGGCAGAACGCTGCCCTGCGCCGGGAGATCAAGCAGCTGACGGAGGAGATGAAGCACTTCGCCTCGATGCTGAGCTCCCACGAACCACTCTGCTCCATCCTGACATCCCCTCCACCGCCTCCAGAAGTGCTGTATGCCACACACACCTTCCACCAGCCCCACATCAGCTCCCCACGCTTCCAGCACTGAGCCAGTCAGCGGGACGGCAGCCTGCCGGCTCCACCAACAGTAAGAACAACTTTGTGGGGCTCGCTTTTCCAATCAAGGAAGAGGGACGAATGGATAGACACCCCTTCTCAAAGTGTGTACTCTGAGTGACTTGCCTAAGAATTGCCCCCTGTGCAGAAATGGCAGAGCCACCAGGAGGCATCTTCGTGCAGTTTCCAGCTTGGATCCTGGGAAGAGGAGGCATTCACAAAAGGGCACCAGCCCCCTTCTCTGGTACTTGCTTGGGGACAATTGCAGGAGTGGCACTGGCAGCCTTGATGTGAGCATCTGGCTGTGGCACACACCAGCTGGAGCTCCAGGGAGAGGAACGGGAGCAGGGGCGGAGGGGAAGGTTGAGGGCCACAGAGTACCAGAGCAAAACTGGTTTATTTTTTTAAAATAAAGATTGAAAACGCTGAACTATTTGTTTCCAAAATAGGACCTGAGCCACTCCTAAGGCCTGGCATGACACAGTGAGGATGCAGGCAGCAGGACGGGAGAGCTTGGAGACTAGGGAACAGCCCTGCGTGTGCTGGTGTCTAATCCAAGGCCAACAGATGGAGCTCCATATTTAGAAGGGTGGCCCATGAGCATGGGCTGGGCAGGCTGAGGAGCAGTGGTCTATGGGATGATGGGGTCCCTGTGGGAGATGAGTCCCTCCTTGCTGCAGGGCTGGACCTGGCTAATGAGTCTGATGTGCCAGGTAACATCACGTCTCTTCCCTTCTGATCCCCTCAGCTCTCTACTGCTGATGGCTAGACCCTCTTGTGCTCCTCTTGCATGTGTGGACATGCACTGCCACATCATGTCACCTCACGTGCAAGTCTTGGTGGACTGGTGGAGGCTTCAGCTCAACCAGCAGCACAGCTGGGAAGGAGGATAGCAATGTGGAGGGGGTGATGCTGGAGTGCACAGGGGAAGCAGGATCTAGCAGGACCCTTGCTGAAAAGCACCCTGCTATAAGGTATGTAGCTGCAGCCTGCATTGTTACCCTTTTCTCACCAGTCATAGCTCCACAAAAGGCTGCTGCACTACCACATGCACCAAAGCAGATGAAACCTGAAAAGTCAGTGAAGACTAGATTAGTTCTATTGGGTCTGATCCAGAGGAAACAAGGTGGTCCATATAGATGGTGTCTGCACCTAACACCCCACCAGGCAGCAGTTCAAGCTCTATACACAAGGCTGAAGCCCACCTGCCAGTGCAAGTCCAGTTGCTAATGCTGGCTCAGAACTGCTCCAAGGAGCATCAAATGCAATTTTTTCAGCATAGGGTACCAGAAACATTGCTGCTGATACAGGCTTTTGACTGAACTAAATGGACCCAATTTGCAGATACCCTTCTTTCAGGCACAGAGAAGCAGCATATTTCCTGATGGGTTTTGGCCCGTTGTCATAGCCCTCAAGAGTGATTGGGAAAAATCTGCAATGTGCTATACCCATTTTCTCTTTCTGATTCACACTAGTGGGATAATAACCAAATGCTGCCATGCCTCAAAAAGCTGTCCTCAGGAAAGGCACAGGTAGCACCATGGTTTCTCCTGCCACATCCTGGTAAGAGGCTTGTGAACCTCCTGCCTCCAGCTCCTGTGCCAGTATGGGAAGCATTGTGGCCAGGGGTGCCTGGTGTCAGCACATTGGCCTGGGTGTCACCATTCTACAAAAGCAGTTCTGAGGTTGCACTGGCCCTCATCTGTGCAGCTCTACCCCCTGCCCTGAAGCAGATGCTCACACATAGGGGAGGACAATGGTTATTCCAGCCAGGTAGATGGGTTTCTGCACATAGGACATGCAGGATATATCTAAGGGCAGCAAAAAGATTCTAACCATGGTCAGAAAAAAGCAGCAGGAACAATTGCAGTGTGCCCTACACCATGCCCCTCTGCTAGATCTCACACCAGTAGACTTCACTTCTTCCATTGGTACAGCAACTAGAGCTGCCACCCAGGCTGCAAAGGCCCTTCCCAAACTGCTTTTCTCTGGGGTTTGTCCCTTTAAGCCTGAGAGAGACAACTGACTGCAACTCTAGAGGAGCTTTTTTATAGGATTTACTTCTGCTCCTTCAGTTTCTGGTGGGTTTGCTCCCAGATTTTTTACTCACTGTGCCTTAGGGCTCTGATGCTCCCATGCTTCCTGGGTTAAAGTCAGAGAAAAAAAGCTACTGCTCCCTTACTTGGGGTTTGCTGTGCAGAGCACGGCACGCTCATGGTCCTCACTGGAGAATGCAACAGAGCCCTGACAAAACACAGTATTGCCTACAATAACGAGAAATCTCCATCCTTGCTGTGACCTTTATGTTTTCTCATGGCTATAAAATGCTAAGCTTGGTTTTAGCTGCAGATGGAGAAGGCTCTACCCTGATGCATATGTATCATCTATGCCCACACAGACATGAAGCCAATATTTCTGCTGCAAAGCTGTCGAAGTCTGCAATCCTGCAGGCAGGGTGGGGTTCTGTGTGGTGCCACAGGATTGCTAGACTACTCACTAGTAACATCTCAGACTTACTACTGCAACTCAGAACGAGAATAAGTGGTAAGTGGTGAGACTAGGAGACGGGTTTGTAACAACATCCTCTCCAGAACCTAAACAATATTCTTGGCATCATCAGTTAAGGTGCTCTTCCTCTGCATGGCTGTGAGGTGGAAGGTCTCCAAGCAGCATTGTGCTCACCCATTTTGTCCAAACACTGGGTGTATGTTGGTGCTACAGGATGCAGCTTCCAATCTGACTTGTCTTTGCCCCAGTCTCACCCTCAGACACTTGATCACAGATGATCTGCATGGTCCAAGGGGTTTTTAACCTCTCGGTTTCTTCTGGTGACTGTGAGATTTCTGGGATGCAGTCTCTTTATTATGAAGAATGGTTCCCCTAGGAGACCGTCCTTATCACCCAAACAACAAGGGATAATATATCCTTTCATGACCATTTAGGCCCTTTCGAACAGTTTCGGAGAAGAAGATCTTTTCCTGAGGCTATTTGCAGAACTGCACAAGCTGCTAGTTCGGGTTATGCGAGGAGATTGCATCACTTCTGTACCGGTGCTGTCTCTTGCTCCTTTTTTCCCAGGTTCCTGGCCTCCACTCAAGACTCCTCACTCAACTAGTTTTGATTTCTAAGCAGCCAAGTGCCTGACCTCTTGTGTGGCCCTCACTGTTCACAAATGAACTCTTAATGAGCTCAAATGAGGAGCAAAGGGCAGGGTGGTAGCAAGGGTAATGAACCCTGATTGCTTTTGATTGCCTGCTCCTATCTGCAATTCCTTTTGAACTTCATTTCTGTGGCGTCTGGCATTTCTAAAGTGTTGTGTGAGTATTACCTGGCCGTGCCCAGTCTCCAGGAGCACTGTGCTACTTGCTGGTCCGAGAGAAGTGGATGCTTCTGGGCACACAAGTGGAGAATTTGGATGTCTGGGCCTTTGGGAGCTTGTCCCTACCCAAGTAGGATGTCAGTGCCTTTCTGTTGCACAGTCCCTCACTGAAAAACTCTCACAAAGCAGGAAAAAGATGAGGGCTCGCCGGAGGCTGAGAAACTCTTTTCAAGATGGGGAAAGCCAGGCAGAGAGAGAACTGTTCCCTGCAAGTGCAGCCTGCCCAAGCACTGCGTTTGTGCTGGCCTCTGCTGGGCAAAGGCTCCACTCTCCAGCTGCCACCGCACTGCTCAACGACCTCTTCTTAGTGCTCCCCTACGGCAGATCTGGCTTGAAGGTCAGCCTGGCTAATGCCAGAGTCTAGGGAAAGAACGGGGAGGCTCAAGGTTAATGTATGTGATGGCAAGGGTTGAGTCAGGCTGCTTGAAGGGAGGTGTCCAGTTCCAAGTCGAAATGCGGGGCTGTGGCCTCCGTTAGCTGAGGATCTTGTAGCTTGGTCAGGGGGACAGTCCTGTTTTGCAGTCCCAGCACGTTTCCACTGCTGTGAGGGTGTGGGGAGTTTGGCTTGGTGTTCCCTACCTTTCCCAGCTCCCATGGGGCTTGCAGAGCTGTGTGCAGGTAGTGCTGGGCTGGATGTGGGGACTGAGTTCTGGGAAGAATCATAGGTGGAATGGTAACAGCTACTTGGCTAAATAAGTATAGACCTGGCTTCAGCCCTAGTGAGCTATCATCACCTTCACTGAGACCTGAGGTGAGAATGGTGGATTTCAGTTTTGATACTTGGAAAAGCTTTAGTAGAAGCACTTGGGCTGGATTAACGCCCAGCAACCTTGTCCTTGGGGGCTCTGCTGCCATTGTGCTCTCAGCAAAGCCAGCCGAAAACCCAGTGGTTTGGGGCTGGGAGAGCAGTGAGGACAGGTGGAACATGGCACTGGGGGGCACCTACCATGGATGCTTTTTGTTGCCTCCACATTTACTTGTTGGCTGGTATCTTCTCTGCAGACAAAAAGAGGTGTGTAGCAAACATCTGTTGATACAATCGGAAGGTGGAAATGGAAACGGGGACATCAGAATTATGTTTTCCTTTATGGCCTTCACTGAATCTCAGTGCCTTCTATGGATCAAGGCATCTTGGCAGCCCTGTGCAGAAGGACAGCAAGTCACAAAACATGGAGGGTGCAGTAATTTTCTCCCTTTCCATAGCCCTAAAATCACAGGCTCAGCACTTTATAAGCACTCAGTATCAGCATTTCAGGGCTGTTTCTATGGTAAGATAAATAAAGATACAACATTCAGTGCTGACTTAAGCTTAATTTATCTCCCCAGATGGGAAGCCCAGGGCAATCTTTTATACATGGTATTCCCTTCCTCCTTCATCCTCTTCAGCTCAGCTGCCAAGTGCCAAAGTGCCAGGTGCCAAGGTGAGAGGAGACACAGAGCCAGCCAGTCCAGGGGAAGGTGCATTCACTGCACTGTATGGGGCTGTTATGATCTCAGCTGTCATGACTATATTGCTGTCCCTCTAAGTTGATTCACATGTGAATTTTCTCTCTTGAGGAACAGAAGAAGGGCTAATCCCAAGCACAGTGTGCATGGAGTCAGGAGAGAAGTAGAGGCGTGTCTTTGGCAAAGGACAGATTAAACAGCTTTGTTGCCCGCTTTGCTGAGACTCCAAAGAATTTATGCACTTGTTTTGCAAATCCCATCTCAGAAATCACTTCTGTTAAGTGATGCCAGACTGAAACAGCAAGAGGATCATCTCCTGCATACTGAATCAAAGTAGCAGCCCACAAAAAAGACCCTCTCTCTGCCTCTTACAATGATCATAGTGTCCAAAGCAGCGCTTGTCATACAAGAATGCTGTCTGGATGCTAGTATTTCAGCACACAGAGATCAAAGAAGATCAGGAATCACTGCTAAGAGACAAAGTATTTTTATGAATCAAAAGCTGGTGAGAAGGGAAAAAGCAAAGCATGGCATGAAATGATGAGACTTTCTCCTAGCAATAAGCACTGTAACTGTACGTGCTTTGTTTGAGTTCCTCTGCTATGTTGTTGCCACTTTATTGATTAATGGTCTGGAGGGTATTTGAGCAATGAGGCAGCAACACGTGTATACATGAAGTTTTTTAGGTTAATAAAACATCTACCCAAGTAAATAGTAGGGACTGCATATTCATTTCTTGCCAGAGCAGGGTTACAACCAGTGTGTTAAGGTTACTACATAAGACCATAGTTTTTCTTGCAGCTGAGGCTGCAGATGCCAGCTGCTCAGAGTCCTACTGCTTTAGAGACATTCATGCAGAGAGAGCACACATTTCTCCCAACTCCTGCACCAGTTCTGTACTCTTTCTTAAGACGCAGACAACTTTTATCACCTCATAACAACGATGGTATGGTGCCCTCGCCCCCAGGACTTGTTCTGGGTTTGTCTTTTTTTGCTGCAGTGCAAGAGGGAGGAAGAAGAGGAACATGCCTGCATTCAGCAGTGAGCTGTGCACATTTCCAGGGATCTTTAATTATTAATTAATGCCAGCTGCAAGCATTAGGAGATGAAAACCTTTTTTGTGTCATTGCTATGAACTGGTATGACTCACTGAGATGGAAGCTAGAGGATGCTGAGTAAGAAGGGCTTACATACTTCGAGTTTTTGGTATTTGGGGTTAATCTTTGACCCTGATCTGGACTGGGGATGTAAATCTATACTGTGGCTGAGTTTTGAGTCTAACTGGCTCTTTTTTCACTTCTTTTATTCTGAACTGAGCAAAGTGATCTTCATGTCCCATGTGCATGCCTGGTGCACAGCGGTGTGAGGTGGATTTGCTCCAATGACAGGGCAAACAAAGTCTATGCACAGCTCTCCTCACAACTCTGTATCTTCAGAGGTTTTCACAAGCAAAGCTTGAGAGTTGGGCCCAAGCAGTGCAGCAGGCTAACCGCAGTTACACAGCTTTTGGACTAGAGCTGGTTCTCACCCAGACAGATCCGAGGATGGGTCAGAGCCAGTTGATAACTGCAGAAGGCCATGGGGAGGTAGTGTAACCGCCCTGTGTGTCTAGAGCAGCATGACAACCGGCATGTCTACAGTGCCATGGATGCAAGTGCTCTTCCATGCTGCATGCTCCTTTTTATGCCCTTTTCTTTCTGTGAGAAGGCAGCTGTGAATATTCACACATCACCCATGCCCTCCCATGTACTCTTTGCAGTTCAGACTGTATGAGGTTCATCCATACAAACCTGGACTGGAAAGGGTTAAATTAAAGCCATTGCTGTGTTAAAGCCAGGCTTTGAACGGGTAGGTTAGATCTGTAAAGAGGTGGTAGTTCTAGGTGCTGTTGGGCAAGCCCTGGCAACCAAGGCTGGAAGGTGTCAGAGTGACAGTCAGGAACCACAGTCCTGCCCCTGGCAGGGCCACAGACAAATCACCTTAACCCTTTGTGCCCCTGTTTCCCCTGTACAATAGATACAGGTGATGCATCCCCAATGATGTTCTCCAAGAACTACACGTGAGATGTGCATTATTTCCCTTCCTCGAGTTATGCATTTGAAAGGCCTTAAACTTTGAAGGGGTTAGGTTTGGTCCTCAAAGTTATCCCCTGCACATTTTTGGTGGTTCTGAGGTCTGCAGTCTTCTCGAGATGAGGTTTTAGATTGTGCAAGCAAGCCATCATGTTTTGCATGGAGGAATGTAATTTTTGCAAAATTTTGAATGCAGTAGAGGTTGCATGCTGTACTGTTATAAATGCATTTGTCCCTCACTCTATGTGTCCCCAGATCTTTACACAGGAAAAGTAACAGGAAAGAGTCATAAGGGTTTAGGGTATCAAAACAATTGTGTGTCTAATCTACAGTGATAAACTAATGTACCACATTTATCAGTTGTATGCTGGGTCCTGCTTTCTGGTGGCTCCTGGTATGCAGAAAGCTGTAGGTGCCAGCAGAGGGCTCGCAACCTCCCCTGCTCTACAGAGGAGCAACCTCCTTTTGTCCAATCCAGCCACCTTCTAGACCTTAATTCTATCAGTCAAAATGTGATAGAGCCACTTAAAAGCTGCAAGAGCTAGGCCTTCTAAGTGCAGTGATAGGAGTTAGAGGCACAAATCACAATGCTGTGAGTTTGAGAGCAAGGAACATCCTGTGATCCTGTGAGCTCAGCTACTTCCCATTTAAAGGGAGCCTAAGCAAGTCTCTGCAAAAACTGCATGGCTGGAAGATCCTGTCAATCCCTGGGTACCTGCTTTTCCGTGGCAACCTTTAACTTTTGTGCACCTATCCTTGAACCTCTGATCCAGAGTGGGAGAGGAAAGGCACCAAGGAATGACTCTTTTCACAGCAGTTTTCTGATGTGCCTTCTGCACACCCTCCAAGCCAATTTCCACCATCTGTTAGAACACAGAAATCTGGATTGTCATTGACAGCTCATCCCCAGGGTTTATATTTATTGGTTGGGCTTTGAGAAAACCAAGCTTGTTCCAAGGCATGTTCTTCAGTCCTTACAGAACATAAAGGAATTGCATGTACTCAGTGGTCATAAAGGCAGAGTATAGTCCAAAAGTGTAAGAAGTGGGATTTCTTGAGATCAGTAGGGAAACCAGAGATGTTAGGCTCTAACTGATGACCTGTACCGTTACATCTGATTTGGGCCCTGCTTCTGCCTCTGGTTTAGTGCCTTCCAACCTTCACAGATACTTTTGTTTACAGGATCCTATAGCCTTTCTAGCGCTTGTGTCAGTCTCTGTGTAAAGGATATTTTTCTCTAGCTTTTCACTTCAAGGGGTTGTCCTGAAATATAAATAATTTTTCATGGCTAAGACATTTTTATAGAAAGATGCTCTGATGAGGGAAATCCAAAAGCAGCTGCTGTGTTGCTTCAAGAAGGGAAAGAGGCTCATCTGAGTAGAAACAGATGCGGCAATGGAGAGAGGAAGAAATGCAAAGACAGGGGTTTTATTTTGGTCCAGAAATTGGCAAATGATATAAAGAGGTGATTGAACAGTTCACAGAGACAGAAACAAAATAAAACAGCTTTGAAATCAGAAGAGGGGAGTTCTGGGAAGCATGGGCCTGTAGGTTCAAAAAATATTTGGCTGAATTGGCTTTGACGGAGCCAGGGTTGCTTCCCTGCCTGGCTCATCTTTGCTTGACAGGCTGCAGTCACCAGGAGCTGGGTGATACTTTCATCTCTCCACTTTCAGCTGTTATTTTCAGCAAGTTCTATGTTTTAGTCATTCTTGATCTACCGTTTGACTTTTCTGATTGTGCTAAGACATTGGTTTAGTGTGAGCAAATGGCTCCTTGCTTGGCTCTGGCTTGCTATGGACTTTTTGTTGGTGATGTGTAAAACTGAGGATTTTCAAGAAAAATTTAGGAACTGAAGGTGGGACTAAAACTCAAGTCAAGGTGTCAGACTTTCTGACTGCAGTTTGGAGTAGGGCTGGCAGGAGGCAAAGGACCCCATGTGTGTTTCTTACTCCTCTCCCATATATCTAAATTTTTTTCATGCGTTTTCCATGCTCTTTTTTTAGTCACATGTAAAGGCATTTTCCTACTGTATGACAGTGTTTCCTCAACTCATTCTTTTCTTTGTGCTCTTTCGGCTTTTCATTTTTCTGTGATCTAAGCCAGAAAATCATGTTCAATTCCAGTTAGTTGCTGATATCTTCCTCTCTGCTGCCCAGAAACCTTTGACTGCAGCCGAGTACCACACAGGACCTAACTCCATTATCCTACATTTTTCCAAGCTTACAAACTAAAGATGCTATGGGCTGTGATAACACTTTTCAGTTACAGGTAGCTAAAGCTACAGTCTTAAAGTCATACAGAGCTAAATACAACACGTAGGTGATGTGTTTAAATTAGTCTCAAGTAACTTAAATAATGTCTTACCTTCCACAAATTTTGCTCCTCAATCTGCTTTTGGGATTATTAATAAATGATGTCTCTCTGAGAAACCCAGTTTGCCATCCTAAAAACTGCAAGTTCATTTCTTTTCTAGATCTTTGCTTTTCTATTACTCTTTAATTAATGATAGTGATCACCTCTGGGTAACTTTGATTTCTTTATAATATTACTGAGAATTTTGCAAAGACCTTTTCAAACCTGATGAGTCTAAATCTTAATTTTCTGTACTATTTTACTGTTATATCCTCAGAGTTGTCTCACCAGGCAGCTGTTGGACCATGATGGTCCTTTTCCTGCTCCATTTCTCTTCTGCACTCTCTGCACCGCTATCACTCATTGCATCCCTGATACATTTAAAGTATGAATTTATTAGAAAAAATTTCTTTGTTCTTTCTGGAATCCTCTTTTCTGGCTCTTGCCTCTGAATTTGCCTTTCTTGTTTATTATGCTATTGTAACAGGCATCCCAGGTGAGACTGGAGGCTCACTGGCAAAGCTGTGGGCTGAGGAAGGGGAGAGGAGTAAAGTTTGCAGCTCTGCCCTGCAATGCTTTGCTTGTTTCCCCCCTGTGCTCCTGGCCACTCTGCTGGGAGTAGGAAACTCATCGGTGAGGAGAAGCGAGCTCTGTGAGGATACATGGCAAGAACCACTTGAGGTGGTTCTCTCTCCTTGGTATAGTTTGTCTAAAGCTTTTTTTTTTTTTTTCTTTTTTTTCTTTTTTTTTTTTCTTGTATTGGAAATAAGAACATAAAGGCACCAAAGCTGAGTTTCTGCCTTTGCTCCTGGCAGTAGTTGGGTGGATAACTCAAGAAGCCAGTGTCAGGAACTTCTCACAGCACTCCACAAAGTAAATACAAGCCAGAGAAATTTAATTTTTTGATTCTCTCACCCAAGTCTTTGTTTCAGAGGTACAACATCCTAAAGACAGGACATTGCTCTCATTTTTCCAAGTGAACTTTGAACCGGGTTTAATGCTGGAAGAGAGCTGAACAACATTAGTATGCAACCAAGTCCCCATTTTAAAGCCTGAGCTGGGTAATTTTTGTACAATTCAGATAACAAGATGTTAATTAAATGAACTGTAGATCATGAGTGATCTCCAGGCAGAAATCTGTCAATGTGGCTTGTTGCTGAAGTAATGGGAAAACAAGAGCTGACTCATTAATTGCAAGTTTCCCATGAGGATGAAAACAAACATCACTTTTGGCTCTTTTGCTTCAGTCACATTGAGATGTTTTAATTTTGACTTCACTGAATGTTTTCCCTTCACAGTGTGCCATGCCGTGAACAAAACCATCGGAAGCCAATCCAGCTGAAACTCAAACTGGTTCATCCTGCCGGCGTCCACCCTGGCATCTCTGGCTGGGTCAGGCTCTGCCCGCAGGCACGCAGCCTCCACCGGGACACAGCTCTGGGTCAGTCCAGGTCCCGCTGGTCACTTCACGCACTGAAGCCTCTCCTGCACGGGGCCGTTCTCACGCGGCGGGGCCGGGGAACAGCGAGGTGGTGGGGGCCGCGGGGAAGGGGTCGCGGCCCCGCTACTGGGGGGCGGGCAGCGCTGCTGCAGGGCCCACGGTACGGTACGGTACGGTACGGTACGGCTCGGCTCGGCTCGGCTCCACAGGTAGCCCGGCGGAGCCGGCGTGGCAGAGCCCCTGCGGGCCAGCGAGACGCCCTGCCCGTCCCCGCGGCTGGGCGGGGCGGGGCAGGACAGGGGAGGCCGGGCCGGGCCGGGCCGGGCCAGGGAGGGGGTGGTGGCTTCTCCCATGCAGCGGCAGCGGCAGCTGGTTCGGCAGGGACGGACGGGAGGGCTTTCCCGACCAGGTGGGAGCCGGCGCAGAGCTGAGGCGGGCCGGCATGGTACAGCAGGAGCGAGCCGGGGCGCCGGGGCTGGCGGCTGGGGGGGAGGCTGCTGTTGCCGCCGCTGCCGCCGCCGAAGTACGGCTGTCCCGGCGTCGCTGGGCCATAGTGCTGCTCTTCAGCAGCTACTCCCTGTGCAACGCCTTCCAGTGGATCCAGTACGGCAGCATCAACAACATCTTCGTGCATTTCTACGGCGTGGACACCTTCGACATCGACTGGCTCTCCATGAGCTACATGCTCACCTACATCCCCCTGCTCTTCCCCGTCGCCTGGCTGCTGGACAAGAGGGGCCTGCGCCTCATCGCCTTGGCCGGCTCGGCCCTCAACGCCGTGGGCGCCTGGGTGAAGCTGGGCAGCCTGAAGCCACAGCTTTTCCCCATCACCGTCCTGGGGCAGGTCATCTGCTCCCTGGCCCAGGTCTTCATCCTGGGCATGCCCTCACGCATCGCCTCTGTCTGGTTCGGCTCCCATGAGGTCTCCACCGCCTGCTCCATCGCTGTCTTTGGGAACCAGGTAACAGACGCTGTCCCCTGGCTGGCTGGGCACATGCAGCAGGCTGTCACCGGCCTAGCTGGAGACTGGGAGTGCCAAGGGAGCAAACCAGGGAGGGGGAAATTGATGCTCGAGGCCTGGAGGGCAGCAACGGGTATAAGAGGCATTTGCACGAAATTGCTCCTGGGAAGTGCAGTTGGTACACGGAGGGACACAGCTGGGGTTGGGCTGTGGGCTGGTGGTGGTGGCAGAGACATGTGGGGCCTAAGTCTGCAATATTGGGGACAACATGGAGGTTGGGTATGGCTGTGGCTTTGAGAGGTGTTTGGACTCAGAGTCTTCCTCCTACTCCCATGTCTGTGAATCTCCAGTCCAGGGGTATGATTCAGTAAAACCATGGATAGGCTGGAGAGGAACGCACAGTGCTGAGAAACACACTTGAGGCAGTGTCCTGCAAACCTCAGATCTGCAGTTGTATCTGGACTTGACACTGCAATATCCTCCTCTTGCTGAAAACTTGATGGGACAAAGGAGATTAGCTGTCTACTGAAAAGAGTACTCGTCACTGAGCCCTGGAAGAAAAGGACTTTAGCACTTCCATATCTCTTAAAAGGAGGTAAAGAGTTTCCACAAGCAGTGGCTTTGAAAAGAAATGAGCCTTCCATCCGGCTAGGGCAAGATAAGCTCCCTGAGCACTCTTCTGTCAAGGTGGGTCAGGGAGGGCAGTGACCCACACTTGGTCAAGCTGTGATGGTCTTTTCTTGTGATCAGCTAATGCTCAGAGGAAATAAATTTTTCCACGTATTTTAAAGGATCTGGGAAATAGCTTCTTGACCCTTGCACCAGAATACCCACTCATCCCTGTTGCATGAAGCAGATAGGCCAGTACTGATGCAACATGATGTTAGCGAAGAGAATCTGGCTCTGCACCGCTGACACGGGAAGAGGGTAATAGAACCTGGCATTAGCTGCTAGGCTGGAGCTGTGTCCTTTGCTTTGAGACCCAATGTACTCCCCTACACATGACCCTGTGCACCACCCTGGACCATCTTTGATTCAGCCTGTGGTTGGCTGCTATTGAGATTTGAATGGTTTGCAATTCAGGTAGTTTCCAATGCACAGTTCTTCCTCACAGATAATTTTCTGTACAGGGGGTTTGAGGTCTCCTTTCCCCCCATTCCTAGGTTTCTGTATTTATTTAGATACCGCTGAGGCAAAAAGGTGAATGCTCTGAGGTGATATTTGAGGAACTGAAGTTTATGGAACAGCACTAGGGAATTAAGGAGACTCTGATTTACATGACATTCTCAAATGCAAAAAAGTAGCCTATAGAGCTTGGAAGAGAGGACAGGCAACCTGGGAGGATTACAGAGAAGTTGACCGAGTAGCCAGGGATCAGGTTGGGAAAGCTAAAGCCCTGTTGGAATTAAATCTGGCTAGGGATGTCAAGGACAACAAGAAAGGCTTCTGTAGATATGTCAGCGACAAAAGGAAGACTAGGGAAAATGTAGGACCACTCTGGAAGGAAACAGGGGAGCTGGTCATGCAGGATATTGGAAAGGCTGAGGTGCTCAATGACTTTTTTGCCTCAGTCTTCACTGACAAGGGCTCCAACCACACTGCTCCAGCTGCAGAGAGGATAGGCAGAGATTGGGGTACTGAAGAACCCCCCACTGTGAGTGAAGACCAGGTTCGGAATCATCTAAAGAACCTGGAGGTGCACAAGTCCATGGGACCTGACAAGATCCATCCACAGGTCCTGAAGGAACTGGCAGTTGAAGTCACTAAGCCACTTTCCATCATATTCAAGAAATTCTGTCAGTCTGGAGAGGTTCCTGCTGACTGGAAAAGAGGAAACATAGCCCTCATCTTCAAAAAGGGGAAAAAGGAAGATCCGGGGAACTATAGACCCGACAGTCTCACCTCTGTCCCTGGCAAGACAATGGAGCATATCCTCCTGGAAAAGCTGCTAGGGCACATGGATGTAGAGGAGGTGAATGGTGACAGCCAACATGGCTTCACCAAAGGTAAATCGTGTCTGACAAACTTGGTGGCCTTCAATGATGGTGTTACAGCATCAGTGGATAAAGGAAGTGCAACTGATGTCATCTACCTGGACTTGTGCAAAGCATTTGACACTGTCCTGCACAACATCTTGGTTTCTAAACTGGAAGGATATGGGTTTGATGGATGGACCACTCGATGGATAAGGAATTGGCTAGATGATTGCACTCAAAGAGTTGCGATCAATGACTCAATGTCCAAGTGGAGACCAGTGGCAAGTGGTGTCCTGCAGGGATCGGTACTGGGACTGGTGCTGTTTAACATCTTTGTCAGCGACATGGACAAGTGGGATCGAGTGCACCTTCAGCAAGTTTGCTGACAACACCAAACTCTGTGGAGTGGTTGACATGCTGGAGGGAAGGGATGCCATCCAGTGGGACTGTAACAGGCTTGAGAGGTGGGCCCATGCCAACCTCATGAAGTTCAACAAGACCAAGTGTAAGGTCCTGCACCTGGGTCGAGGCAATCCCAAGCACAAATATAGGCTGGGCGGAGAACAGATTGGGAGCAGCTCTGAGGAGAAGGACTTGGGTGTGTTGGTTGATGAGAGGCTCAAAATGAGCTGGCAGTGTGCATTTGCAGCCCAAAAAGTGAACCATGTCCTGGACTGCATCAAAAGGAGTGTGACCAGCAGGTGGAGGGAGGAGATTCTGCCCCTCTACTCTGCTCTGGTGAGGCCCCACCTGGAGTACTGCGTCCAGTTCTAAAGCCCACAGTACAAAAAGGACATGGATCTGCTGGAGTGGGTCCAGAGGAGGGCCACGAAGATGATTAGAGAGCTGGAGAACCTCTGCTATGAGGACAGGCCGAGGGAGCTGGGGTTATTCAGCTTGGAGAAGAGAAGGCTCCGGGGTGACCTAATAGTGGTCTTCCAATACATGAAAGGTACCTACAGGAAAGCTGGAGAAGGGCTTTTTCAAGGGCCTGTAGTGATAGGACAAGGGGCAATGGCCTGAAACTGCAAGAGGGTAGATTTAGATAAGGAAGAAATTCTTCACCATGAGAGTGGAGAGGCACTGGAACAGGTTGCCCAGGGAGGTTGTGGATGCCCCATCCCTGGAAGTGTTCAAGGCCAGGTTGGATGGGGCTTTGAGCAACCTGGTCTAGTGGGAGAGAGATGTCCCTGCCCACAGCAGGGGCGTTGGAACTAGATGATCTTCAGGGTCCCTTCCAGCTATTCTATGATTCTATGTTTTGGAAAGAGAAAACATGCTTATCTTTCTCTGACTGAATCTAAACTTTCCTCTCTGCTCTTGGCACCCAGGCTAGCGGGCTGTTTTTATGTTTTTAAAATGAATCTTTAGAGTGGAAGGCATTTAACTTGGCATGAGCGCTCTGCTGATTTAGGGGTAAATAAGTAACTGAGCATTTTGCTGTCAGGATTTTTGATTATCCAGGTGAAGTTACTCAACATAGGCATACTCAGTATGCACAAGAAATCCAAACGAGGTGTTCAGCCTGTGCTATATGTGTGTCTGGTACTCCATCATACTAAAAGGAGTGGGTTAGTATAATAGTTGTGAAAAGCAAACTTTGGCTACTCTTTTGGTGCTCCACACTGCTCTGGGGGTTAAACTGACATGGCAGTGAGACCTTGGTTCAGCACATAGCCTTTGCTTTGTAAGCCCAGACTTTCCTTCTAGAGAATCGGAGAAGTCAGAAATGGCAATGACTAAAGGCAGGGTGCACTCCATAGGCAGGAGCTATTCATTCCCTTAGTCAAGGGTCCTGAGGTGCATAATTACAGTGAGTGAAAAGTAGCTATTTTGTTTAATGATGATGTTGAGCAAGGGGAAGAAATAAAGGCGTTCTTTTTTCCTGACTCTGCAGTTAAAGACTATGTTTTAGGGAGTCTTAGCAAAGGGTGTAATACAGTGGGTTTGTAATTGCAGTGTGCCAATATGGCAAATTATTCTCTATTCTCGTTCCTCTACAACTGTATGGTTTTCCTTTCCTTGCCATGTCACTTAGCTACAGATCCTCAAAGTGGAAAGCTCTGTCATGAGTTATTGTGATTATTGTTATTGAATGCCAAGCACTGATGTCCTTCTCCATCAAGAATTGCAACCAGCTGCACGGAGGAAGAGAGCTGTGTCACTGCTTTTTGATACACCTGCCCTCTTTCTGCTCCTACTCTCTCAGTTGTAGGCAGCACTTCAGCAGTGCTGTCCTGAGGAGTGCCCTGCCTGATGGCTCATCTAGATCTGCTGGGCTCATGTCTGCTCAGGACACCGCTGCTGCTTGCTGAGTGTTGGTAGCTCAAAGTCAGGTTCAAAGTCAGCCCTGAACAGTAAATCATTGAATCAGTCAGACTGGCTATTAAGTATCTTTTAAAAAACAAACAAACCCTAGCAGATCATCAGATTCTCTTCACTTGTTTCTGATCATGTGTTGGTTGTGGTATCTCAAGTGCAAAGAAGGGCACTCTTGAAGCAATGGTGGAGGCCTCTAGAAGAGAAGAGTGTGGACACCTGTGAAGGAGATGATCACATTCTGTTGTTTACCCACTGCTGGTTGCCATGACATTTTGCTTTCCCTCATTTTAACAGAGATTTTTTCCATTCTTTTTCCTTGTCCCTCCAAGTACATATATGGGGAGGTGTAGAATGGGGGTTACTTGCATTTTGGATACTTTGGCCTTAAAACGTTAGTGTTGTTAAAATATTACTAGTATCTCATTGATTAAGAGATTAGGAAAAATCTATGTAGGGACTTCTTTTCAGGCTGAATTTCTGGTGTGAGGAAGCAGAAGTGTCTTGTAGAGTTTGCTAATGTCCTTCGGATGCATTTGAATATTGAGAGGAATTTGTCTGACATGCTTCTGAAATACAGCTGTCAGTAGTAGCGTGCCTGCTTACATTGCCAGCAGTGTCACTTGTGCACAGGACTTCACGTAGATATCCAGCATGGAGCTTCTCCACAAGAGGTGGGTGGGAAAACGTGGTTTGTGTAAGACTGTGCTGCACTATTTTGGTGTATTGATTCATCAGCCAGTTCCCTGTTTGGGACTATGGTTCTGACTTGACAGGCTGCAGCAAATAGGCTTCTGATTTCTGTATCAGAGAGAGACTGTCCCCTCATCCTCTCTGGTGACAGGGCCACAGGGGGAAGAAATGCTCTCCTGAGGGACTAGCATTTGCAGGAGTATGTGCTTGCTGGAGCAGCAGGCCTTGCCCCTCCCTTTAACACACTTACTCTGCTGTCTTTTGGATATGAGGAAACACAGAGCTGGGATGTGACAGAACTCTGGGGTGGGGATGTTTAGGTAATGAGTTAAGTTCTCATGGCTTTCTGAGATTTATAAGCTGGAGTCTGGTGGCCAGGTACCAGCTCTGCTTCAGCTGCCATGGCTTGTGCTGGCCACACTTCTTCAGCCATGTCTCTTAGGCATGTCTCTTACTGCTGTACCTCCCTGTTGTCACCTGATGGGCAAGGGACATAGGCAAGCAGGAAGAGAGGTGTGAAACTGTGTTGCAATGAAAGAATATTTGTTTGTAACTTTGTATTGCTTTGCCACCGGAATTATTAGTTTATCTGATTGAAATAGACCTGGTTCCTGGCTCTTGCAGTTCTGACAGAGGAACAAGCAGCTGAGGGGCTTGGGAGTAAGTATGTGAGCATGTTAGATCTTTTTGCTCTAATTTTGCCTCTTCATTTTTTAGCAGACGTTGATAAAAGGTGTTGATTTGGGAGGCAAGAAAACTTCAGATTCAAATTAATCTCTGCCTTTGGGGAAAAATGATGCAGCACTTTACTGATCTTCAGGTGAGGTCTGTTCTTGTTTTGATGCAGCTGGCATCAGAGATTTAGGGCTTCCATAATAGAAACGGCCTGAGGCAGAGTTTTTAGGTGCGATCTGCAGAATGCTCTAAGTGCCAATCTAGCAGTGATTAGGTGATGGCTTTTGAAGCGGTCAACTGGATGATGAGCTGTGAACAATATTCAAGGAAATGTTTTCTCTCTGCTGGTGGGTCCTCTCTTGTTCTGTATTGGGGGAAAATGTTTGTATGTGGCAGTGTGTGGGGTGAGTGTTGCTGGATAACCGGGTTTGCAACATCTGAATGGCCATGTCTTTGTGCTGGTGAGCCTGCAGAGCTGTTTGTGCTAAGTGTGTGCTGCTGCTTGAAGTCTCACTGATAACTTTGTTCTGTGACTTTTGCCTTTCAGGGAAGGCAGCATCTGAAAGTCTAAGAATTGTTATGGAAATGGAGCATGTCCTGTGGAATTCCTATCTTCGAGGGGACTTCTAGATCTCTTTGGTTATTCTGTCCCTGCTGGAGGCTCTCCCTCTCTTTGGATTTGATCCCTGCTAGAAATAGTGGTGGTGGTCATCTGCCTCACATCCCTCTTGTAGTGTGGCCCTATATCTCCCGGTGTTTTAGCTATTAGAATAGAGAAGATTTTAACAAGGAATCAAGAGGAGCTAGTAGTTGCAGTAGTTAATGGTTGACATTCCCCAGTCCTGGATCCTTTTTCTCCCTGTAAAGAAGGGCAGGGAAGATCAGAGCAATTGGATCACAAGGAGGGCTCTGTGATCAGCTCTCTGACATCCTGGCCATGGCTCAGTGTGGGAGGGCATGCTGACCAAATAGCAATGTGGCTTTTCCAGGAATGCCTATGTTTCTCTAAATGAACACTGGAGTCTGAAATGAACTTTCTCTACCCATTTTATCTAGTGTTCCCTTCCCAGCCGTACAGCAAAGGCAGCTCCCCCTTCTCCCTCACAGAAGCAGCTGGCATTAGGGTTATGTTTGGTGCAAGTTGCATGGGAGTTAAATGACTGACTGCAGTGTCTTTGCTTGGAGGGGCTGCCCTGTGGTACCCTCAGCACTTGCCCTGCAGGATCCCCTGGGGCTGGCTTTGTTAAGTGACTGTAGTAGGTCCTTGACCAAAGTAGTATATCCTGACTGAGGATTTCAGCAGCAGCTGAGGTAGCAGTCTCTTCTGCTTTACTCTCTCTTATCTTCTGCTGCTGTTTTGCTGTGTTGCATTTCTTTCCCAGTAAACTGGGGGAAGGTGCATTCAAGGCTGAGGGGCTCTGAATGACTCGCATAGAGAAGTAGTCTTCATCATACAGCATTGCATCATACTAAGTGGTATGAGATGATGCCTCAGAAGCAGAAGTGTAATCAGGAAGGGAGTTTGCTTTGCTTCCAGAAGAGTTTTGGTTGTGCAAGTGCTGTTTGAAAAAACACATTATCTCTTGCATGAGTGGGAGAGTAAAAAAGAACTTAAGCCCTATCTTATCTCATCACAAGGCCTGGATTACAATTTTAAATTTCACAACTTTGATCCTTTCACTTCTTAAAACACTGCAAGAAAGGTGACTCAGCTGTGGTTTGCAAACACTTAGGTATGTTGACTCCCTGACTACCTGCATTTCAACAGACTCTTCTAGTTTTGCTCTCAGTGGTTTGGAAGAAGCATATTCTGGACAGTGATGCATGTAAAAGTATACTGGGTAGGAACTAGCAGCTTCTGCTTTACACAGCTCTTCTGTTGTGTATTTTCAATTCTACTGTAGCCTTTTGTATAGCAGGACAGCTGGGACCTGGCCTGGTAGCAAAGGGTTGGGAAACTGATGTGCAGTAGGAGTCACAGGGTGTGAGAATGGGGTGGCTGTCTGGTCTCTGCAGATTATTATACGTGAGTTGTAGGGTCAGAAAGTTCGGTTGTTCCTATGAAAAATCATGCTTATAGCATGGGAGGCACCTGTAGTTAGAAAAGGAAGGAGCACTGCAGGGCAGAGCTTGACAAACAGACAAGAGTAGAAGAAGAGGCTGTGTTGCCCAGGCCTTTGGAACAGCCTTCTGTTCCCCTTCATAAGAGTTTTTCTACTGCAACAAGAGGCACATTGTTCGGATCCAGCAAACTGTGCAACTTCTCCCAGTTAGATGTGTCTTTTTACCACTACCAGTTACATTCTACATCCTTGCACTGATGAGAGAGGGGGGCTAGAGAAATTTGATAGACACAATAATACTTTGTACTTAATAATTGTTGTGCATGCTAAGGAGTCGAGCTGATAAATGTCTCCTCACTGTCGTGTAAACTAACTGAAAGTGAAAAGCTTTGCAGTTTTCTGAAGGACTGTTTCTGATAAGGACTAAAAGTTTTCTTTAGAACTAACTGAAATCAACCTTTCAACTTGAGTGGAAGCCAAGAAGGGACTGAGCATGCGCAAGGACAAAAGGTTACTAGCGGTGATGAAAAGGAGCCATTTGCCTTCATCTCCAAGACCCTCCACGACCACCACAAGGAGGCACTGAGCATGTGCAGTTAGGAGGGGTTATGGAAATGACCCCTTGGGACTAATTATAATACGAAGCGGGGATAGGTCATGCATATGTATAGGCGAATCGTAGAATTTCACGAATATGTAACAATTGATTGTATAAAGGTAAAGCCAAATTGCCATGTTGGCAGCACACGCCTTTGGAGGTGTTAACCCCCGTGTGCCCGGCGCCGAATAAACATACCTACNAATAAACATACCTACTTTACAATCTTAGATTGTGGAGTTCGATTTCCGCGTGTCAGTTTTGGCGAGCCAGCCAGGAGGTCTCTGATCCCCCAAGACAGCTGTTGGACGGACGCTTACTGGGCCCGCCGAGGATTTTCTCGG